>JBAMYA010044178.1:0-12685 GCA_037176975.1 Arrhamphus sclerolepis
TATATATATACACACATATATAATGTGTATGAATGTACATAGTGAGTGGTGATGTCTGCAAAGTGTTCTGATGATTTGTTGTTTGATGCAGAGCGTGGGCTGATTGCTCTTGTACTGATTGAATAAAATTAAGTCTGTGTGACGTTTACGGCAGTGACTGTATGTGCTACAGAGAAAAGGAGCCGCTGGCTGCAACGGCAGGGATGACCAGGTGAAAAGAAAATGGGGTTAAAGGGGACGTAGAGGATGAGGCAGATGAACGGCGCTATAAGATTGGGAGGAGATGGTATGAAACGAGACAAGGTCAGGAGGTTTTAGAGCGCATTAGTGCAGGCTTTGCATTGCATACAGGTGGACACCAACTGTGTGCAGCGTGAATATAGTGCGGTCTGCAAATACAGCACACAACTCTGCAGAGGAAATAATTCATTCTTTTATCGTGATCTTTTAAAATATAGTAAATTTCTAAAATTAGTCTTTGGGTCAGATGTCACATGAGAGGCTGTTTAGAGAGTTCAGTCTGAGGAGGATGAGCTGCAGAGGAGAGAGCTGGTTCTGCTCACCAGGAGACGATGCTTGAGACTTGGGGACGGAGACAGGCAGACATGGGCTGTGGAGCGCTCTGCCCTCCAGGTAGGATATGGTACAAACATGTAATCATACCTCCTGTGCAGATACACAGGATGCATGTGGCTTTTCATTGTTGCCCTTATTGAATTAAGTGGATGGATATGTGTCCTTGTTTCTCGATAGACCAAAAGGGGAGGAGCGATACGTTGTGAGGATACTATAGATGCCTTTTGGTCTGCTTTCAAATTAAGATGAAGCTGTTAGATTTAATCTGCTCAGCACATAATTTTTGTTTTCAAGAGAGATAGAAAAACATGAATTTTTCATCAGTAGAACTGACGGACAAAAAATATCTTTGACCAGCGTACCGTAACAGCTGGTGAGTAAATTAATGCTCATCTCACTTTCATATTTCATACTGATTTCCACACCACACTCCTTTTATCGCCCAACCCAGGCTTTTGCACACTGGCTCGACCTTAAATAGCACAAGTGATGATTACAGTCATTTCAGACTGTGTTAATTGGTTATGTGTTAGTGTACTGCAGCCACTGTATAACTTGAGACTGTGAATTTCTGGCACTGAGAGTATATTTCTGTTTGTTTGTTTGTTTTCACTTAACAACATTTCAAATTACTCTGATAGCCAAATATGTAATTCCTCTAAACATGTTGTTTTTTTTTTGTTTTTGTGTGTGTGTGTGTGTGTGGGGGTGGGGATGTTCAATGTCATATCCAAAGGCACTTTGACACAGAGATCATATAGGTAAAAATATATAATATGATATTTTGAGTCTTTCAGATAGCTGTGCAAACTGCAAAATGGTAACATGTCTCTGCAACTGACTTCACACAAACCCCTGAACTTCAATGAGAAGAACAAAGCTGTGAAGTTTTGCAACAAGATGACATTTGGCAGCTCATACATATGTGCTTTAGTGTAAACATATTTGGGTACCAAATTACCCTTCATGAAGGAACGCTTGAATTTTCTTTTTTTTAAATATCATTGTCTCTCTGGAGGGAATCTTGCAGATTAAATGTTTATATAAATCATCTCTGCCTTGTTTCTTGTCAAAGTTCTATTTTCCTAAAGAAAGAAAGGAAAAAACACTTACCAACACAAACAAGATTCTGGCTACAATTTTCATTCCAGCCTGAGGCATGTTTAACTGACAGTCTTTCTGCAGCTAATGTATAGTATGGTGCATTTCTCCTTTGTTAGTGTTTAATGAAGTAAACAATAATAGTAAAACACATTCTTTATAAAGGTTAAAGGAGACAAAGCAGGCTATACAAGAAGTAAAATAGACACCACAATTTGATTACTCCCTCTGATTTCCACGCTACCAAAGGTCGACTTGTTCCGAGCATCCTTAAAAACTGTCTCATTGAGAGTCTGAGTGTCGAGCAGAATAACAAACCGTACGTGCTCATTTAACGAAGGCTATGTGCAGATTTTACAGATCAGTAAATTGTGGCAACAGTCTTCCACCTTCTCCATATTCTGAATGCTGTGTGTCTCTGTCCATACTGGAAAAAACATCTGTGAACCCTTTAGAAGTTCCTGGTTTCCTCTATCAGCTGGTTATATAATGTAACCTGATCTTCATCTAAATCAGTTTAATAGTTAAACACAATGTGCTTAAACTTATAACACACACACACAATTAAATCTTCATTGAACATAGCCATTAAACATTTACAGTGTATGGAAAAAGTAATTTCTCCCTTATTTGGTCAGTCCTCCACTTGGAGTAACGGCTTCAAAACATAACCAACTCCTTTAATAGCTCTGGATCAGAACTGCACAAAGTTCAGGAGGAAATTTTGATCATTCCTCTTTACAGAACTTCTTCCACTCAGTCAGTGTCTGGTATCTCAGTTCAGAGTGTGTCTTTCTCTTCTCTGTTTTTCTGAACCTATTCTGTGGTGGATTTTCTTCTCTGCCAGGGTCATTGTCCTGCAACATCGCCCTTCTTCTTCTAACCTCCAGCAGGCAGAAAGCCACCATGAAGTTGTCTTCCACGGTGTTCTGCTGTGCTCACCCTGCGTATTTGATGACTTGCATATGGTTGACAGAGATTTTTCTAGTCTTAAGCTCATGGGTTCTTCTTTACCACACTGAGGATTCTGCCCTGGGCTTTTTGGAGTCATCTTGGCTGGGCACCAACATCGACAATAGTACACTGTCTGACAGATGGATGCCTAAACATTTTTCCTTTTAAGGATTATGTGGATCAACTCTGGCCATGTGCTTTCAGAAATCACCTTTTTTGTGAGGCATGGTTCACATGTTTCTCACGAATAGCAAACTTTAAATGTTCTGTATGATAAATCAAACAAGCTCTAAATCATACCTTCAAACTCATTTCAATATTTGGATTTCAGGTGTGCAAAGTACTGGTGTCAGTTATGTTTAATTGAAATAATTAATAGTGATTAGGTTTCACTTATTTTTTCCTAAAACATAGTAAATGTTTAATAGTTGTGTTCAATAAAGACGTGAGACATTGTCATTGTTTGTGTGTTGCAGCTTAAAGAAAATGTGTTTGTGTATTTATTGTGACTTAGATGAAGATTAGATCACATTTTATTTAAACTGATGCAGCATATCAGCACATAAAATAAAAAAGCATGTGGTGGCTTCAAATTTATTTTGGTTATACATTTAAATTTGGCTTATTTTCATAATGCATTCATGGACTGAAAAATGTCACTCATGAACTGAAATTTTTATAACAGCTGTTTTGAGCAGCGATTGTCGATTAAAGACGGGTACATTGACCAGATCCTGCTCTTTTTCCATCTCCCATGGCGTCATCATCTGGTTGTTTTGTGCTCGTGCATCCTGTCACAGAGAGGGCGTGCCAGCTTTTTCATAAGTAGTTTCTGGGCACGTGTTTGGCATTGGCATTTGGATGAGCATGGCACAGCGAAGAGCACAGCCATCTATTTTCAGACCCAGTTGAAAAAAATGATGCATGACGGTTTTTACAAGTATCTTATTTAGTGTGAAGCATAATAAACACAGAATTAGCACAAGCATGTCCAAAAGTATCAAAATTATTCTTTTCTTCTGTTTCTTCTTTTTGCACATTTTGTTAAAATCTCTCAATAATAGTTTTTATGCCTTTTACACAAGGACACACAAGCACCTATACGTATAGGGACATACTGAATGTACAGCTACATCCTTTTTTAACAGCAAATCTTTGACTAGTAATTCTGTGGAACAATATTGACTGGATTTCAGTATGTTATGGTTTGGAGGAGCACAGATCCACTAGATGGAGCTACCCCTTTGCCTCAGCATACCCACCTCAGTGGAAGCAGCATAATGCTCTGCATCATATTATGACAGAAGAAACTGTCTGAAAGACACTGCAGCTCTGTTGGATTTATCAAACAGAGCATGAGAGTTGAACATCTAAAATAAATGTAATTTTAAGTATGAGGGAGCTTAAAAGCAGCTCTCCAGTTTAACCAAGCTAACGCAAATGTGATGAAAAGGAGTCTATTTTTAGATATATGGCATGGCAGATGCTTTCCTTAGGATGCGCTGAGGCTTTTAAAATCTATAACAAGAGTGAAAAAAGAAAAATAAGCATCAGCAAAGTACCTGTAATGCAAAAATATGCTATTTCTGTGAAGATATACTTCAATATGGTATATGTTTGTGATCTAATTTTACAGCTATCTATTTCTTGCTCACTCATCATTGTTCATGATTTGCTTTATAGTCACCAAATGTAGAATATGAAAACTTGCCACACCAGATATTTTGACATGTCATACCAGAAGAGCACATATGTGCTCCATACAGCACTGAAAATAAGTAAATAAATGGGAAATATAAATATGTGTGTAACAGAACCAATCTGTCCAATCTGTAGTGGGTAAGAAAAATTAGAGCACACCTGTGGCTGAAGTGCATGGGAGAGTTAAATGGATAAATAGAAGCAGGTGTGCAGTGGCTGTAGAAACCAGCTGATGTGGAAAGACATGACACACTTAGGACTCATGTTGGAGATGGAGAAGACAGATACAGACAATCCATCCATCCATCCATCCATCCATCCATCCATTCATCCATGTTTCTTCTGTATCTGCTGCATTCTATTCATGGGCTCAGAGGTCTGAAGGTGCCTTCATGTACAACTGCTTATTGTTCTTTATATGACTGCTATATTGTAGGCTACACGTACTTCTAACATCATAGGTTACAACTGAAAATGTGTTTATAACCATTGTTGCTAAACTTTAAAAAGAAAAAATGGAAAATACATAACAGAAAAATATTAGCTCCTTTTGGTCACGTTTATTTTCATACCACTTATTAAGACAAAATGAATTTAATTCACATGCGGGAGTGAAAGGAATTGTGGGACTGTGTTATCTTTTTTTCTTTTATAAAGGATGATCCATACATAAAAGGCCCTATTTAAAAGTACAATAGTAACTTACTACTTCAGCTGCTTCTTCTGAGTTACCTCCAAGTAAATTCCAAACAAAATGAACACAATATGTCCATATTTTTACTTTTCTTTACGGGCGACTGCCATCTGCTCTTTGAAGAAAACTGTGAGAAATGAGGATGCCTCCACTTCTGCTGCATCAAGGTGACGATCATCGAGGGTGTCAAGTGTCCAGTGTTCCACACTCACTTTTCTGTCAAAGTGCACAACATGAGTTCAACAACTGAACTCCATAAGCTCTCAAAATATAAGTACAAGGGCGCAAGTGTGCAAGTGAGAAGACAGCAGGAAACCTCTTTGTTTAGGATACAGAGAAGATTTGACCAGCTCTCATCACGGTTATCAATTACACCTCTGGGTTGTTTCAGTCGGTTCTGTTGAGACTGGCTGGACCTCAAAGCACTGACCACAGTTCACAGTTTAGAGGGTTTATTCTCACAGCCGAGATGCAAAGAATGAGTCCAGAGAGCGTGATGTGTTTGAGAGGACGTTGAGGTGAAATTAAACTGGCTGGTGTTGCACTCAAAGAATCTGGAATAAAAGAACCAGGCATCAGGACAAAGATAAGTGTTGGAGATTTCATTTAACAGGTTAACAGATTCTGCAAAAGGAGGTAAAGGAAGAATTCTGAGATGAGTGGAGAGAAAACCAGAGGGTTTTGCATTGCAACAGGTGATGGTGGAATTCACAGCTGGTGTGCATGGAGCCATCTGGAGGGAATAGCGCTAACCTATAGTGAACCTGCAGAATGCTCAATCACAGCCGCACCACCTGCACATGTACGCACAAGGAAAAAAAGGAGAATGTACATAAAAATGAGACCGTTTGGCCTGACCAGTAGACTATAAAATTAAAATCTGAAATGAATTATAAAACATGTACAAAGTTATAGAATCATTTTAAGATAAATGACCAAAATGCTGATCTGAAAGAATTAATATAATTAGTGACTTGTTGAAAAAGAAATCCCTTTTTATTTTATGAGATAGGTTTATGTCTTTGAAATGGGACAGTCACATGAGCAGTGGACTATGAGAACAGGAAAAGAAGAAGATAAGATAAGACTTTTTTATCCCACTTGTGGGAAATTTCCTTGTTACAGCAGCAGCACATATGAAAAAAAAGTATTTTAAGATATGAAAAATAAGAAGAAATTACTAGTCAGGATCATTATACGCTTACTTAAGATTTATTACTGGAGATTTATGTATTCCCACAGTAATGGGAATTAACTGCACCATCTATAATATGAATGTAACTTTTCCATATGGACCTTTAATTATTATTATTTTTTAATCTACTGCATAACTTTGCCTCAGTTTTTCATCTCAGGAGTAACTTCAAAGACACAAGCTAGAGTCTCTCATGGTCATCACTGCCAGCTGCCTGAACAGAATGGTAAAGAGCTTTCTAGAGAAGCAGAAGCTATTACAAGGCATTCCCCACCGCGGGGGATTCACACAGGGCAGCTCAATTCCCCAAAGGATATTATTGTTGTATTTTTTCCAATTTCTTTTGTTCCATTGCTACCCGTACATCATAACTTTCTCCATTGCTGATGTGTGGAGAAGAAAAAGATTAATGCTCTTCATTATTATTGAAATTCACTGTGACACATAAGAAGCTTGAACGCTGGAGTTAAAAGGAGAAAAACAAAGAGTGAAAAGGGGGAATCATGTTTATATGTGTTTGTCTGTGTAATTAGGGTATTTGTTAATACATCTGTGTGATTCCACCTGGGGACTGGTTGTATTTGTGTTTATCTGATCAGAGTGATGTCACACATTGCAAAGAGCTCTACTGCTACAACAATCAGCATATTGAGGAGAGGAGGCTACACCTGCATGTTTATTCAACATTTCCAGAGGGGTGTAGTGGTCCCAGCATTGTTATAAAACACTGACATCCCCATCCTGCTCTGCGGCCAGAGCCCCTGGCATCTCCAGATGGCAGGAAACCCCTGATGCACAAGACTGCATCTTCAACTCGCATAAACAAAGCTCATTAGTGCTTACTTCCAGTTCTTTGGTATGAATTTGCAAAACTGAATTACCATGTAATATTGCATAGCACCGCAGCACTTCCGCTGCCCCCAAGAATGCATGTGATCTAATTTAGTCGCAAAAGACATGACATTTAAATCAAAAACATAATTGAATTTACACATTTCTGATAATATCACCATGGGGAGGGCCGTTAAACAGCCTCAAAGGGACTGTTGCGGATGTTTCACATGGTGTAATTGCAGCATTATTTTGTTCATTACTTTTCATTGGTATGAGCTGAGTCTGACATTCTTCAATGAATTAGTTTTATTTAAATTAAACGGTGTGGGCTTCATTCTCGTAACTCTACCTCTGGCTGCCGTTTGACATCAAAATCATTCAAACACAAGGATTGGTCTCAGAGGATAGTGCTGATTGAAAGATGATTTATATTTGAAGCAGTCGCAGTCGTTAAGACAACAAGATTGTGGCTGTTTGATTGAATTCTTCATTAAAACATCACAAACTTGTATAGCAGAAATGAGAACATACACGGTCTCTGTTGTACATTTGCAAAGCAGATCCATGACAAAGCTTTGTTAAACTGGGTATTTGTTGTTACCAAGATAATGAGAGAGATCTAGGACTAGAGGTAGGACTGAAATCTTTAAAACTGCAAGTCCAGTTATAATTTTGTGACTGAAATGTTTGTTGAAAATAAAAAATAAACACACAATCAAAAATTAATTGATCAATCAATGAAAATATAAATATGATTGGGCTTATAAGCCATTTAGAACATACAGATTGTTATTTCAGAACTTTGACCACAGCCTGGGAGAGTTTAATTATGCAGGCAGAATTTGAACCGGCTGTATATGTACGTCAGACAGAAAAAGGGCTGCGTTGTATAATGCATGAGCTGAAAGCTGTCACTTATATCCGTGAATCCTATCAAGTGATTTCTAATTAGCCTCTGCGCTGATATGAATATGTGTCCAATTAGATGCCCTTTCATGTTTTTCCTATATAACAAGGCGTCTCCCATCCCAGATAGAGGCTCATCTGTTGCTGACATTGTGATAAGACATAATTTCATGTCAATGAAAATGTCTCCTCCGTGAGAGAACATACCCGGTTCCAGTCTCGTGATTGTCAGACAGGGGTCTTCTCTGCAGAGGTTGCAATCCATGGTTATCCATTCAAGGGTTAACCTTTAGTAATAAAATGCTGTGGAAGCTGTGATTTGTCCCTGCGGGAGTTGGAGGGGAGCATGAAGGCATTTGAAGAAGAAAGAAACGGTAATATGATCATGTCCAACAGAGGCACAAGCTGCATCAGTCAGCTGAACTGTGTTCTTAAACCTCTATCACTGGGGGAAATTAACAATAAAGCATTTCTTCTGTATTCACATCAGATTAATGTGTTCTTGTGTCTGCATCGTCCTAACCTTTACATGAGGCAGGAAAAAAAAAAAAAAAACACAGCTTGACTAAATGTACAGCCTGATGAGATGCTGCGTAAGGGCTAAGATTATCAGTAAGTACTGAAAGGGCTCTTCCTGGTTCATGTTTGAAATGGTCGTCTGCATAAATTCAACACGTGTTTGACTACAGCTCAGAATAATGACAGAAAATCACATTCAGGGTTCCTTGAAATTCACAACTCAATCCTCTATGTTACACAGACGATACATATGCATTATTGTGAAGAACGGGGTGATTATGGAAGTAAACATAACTCCCACTCCATTTATGGTGTAACATGTTGGTGGTTTTAACTTTGCTGGGCTCAGACAAAAACAATTTTTACTCTCAAACTCAGTCTTAAAAGTGAAAGTGTCAGGTCTTCCTGGACTTCTGAACTAGAGATTTTGTTTTATTTCATTTCATTCTTGTACATATAGTAAAACAAGCCATTTAAATGATTTCCAGTGACCTATGGGTCAGAACTAGTAGAAACTGGAGTTGTACTGTTCAAACCTGTAGGTCTGACATTAGGAGGGAAACTGAATTATGCTGTATTCTGTATTCTGCTTTCTGCGGACCAGATTTTATGATAAACCTGAGTTTCCAAGATAATTGGGCTTTTTTTTTACTGTTTTTGACTGAAGCGAGGAAGACAGCCCACAAAGCAGGACTGACAGTGAGCTGCCAGCTGTCTTCCACACGGGTCAAATTAGTCAGTCAATTCCATATTTGAACAGGAGCTGTTTCTGTCAATTACAGCTGGTAAACATCTTCTTATGTGAAGGAAACGTGAGTTGTGCCATAATCCTGTCACTTTTTGTGCCTGAAATGTCTTTTCTTTTAACTATTATGGACTTGGTTCTGATGCAGATAAACTCACGGTAATCATAGTGGAATGTAAAAAAAAATCAAAACAAAAACCTGTTAACAAGGAATCTTTAAAAGAAAAGAGCAACAAAAAAACATACAAAATAGCATACTTTAATAAATTAAAATTCATGTATTAACAACAACACTAATAATAATAGGGCCATTATTACGCAAGTCAGTCTCTCCTTTTTATTCTCAGTTTTCCTGTCTACTGACTGTTAAATGCAGTCCACCAGGAATCTATTTTATTTTATTTATTGGTGTGTGGGTCTCTTTTCTCAAGGGATTCCTTTACTTTAAATTATTAAAAAAATATCAGTAACATTATTATTTGTAACGTTACTGCCAGTGCAGTGCTCTGTACACATCTGACTTTCAGTACAACTCTGAGCTTTGTCCATTCATTTTAATTCAGTTACAGTCAACAGTAAAACTTTTTTAATCCCGGAAGAGAAATTATATGCTGCAGTAACTTTCTTAGAGGTGATTATGCTGTGACAGTCAGATCCTGGAGGAGCACTTTGTGGAAATGGAATAGGTCAAGCCACCCACTGCTAAACATCACCAAGCCCAAGGAGACGGTGGTGGTTTATCAGCAGGATAAACCACACCTGCTGCCTCTGAATATTGAAGAGGTCAACGTGGAGGTCATACGGACCTATAAATATCTGAGGGTGCAGCTGGTTGAGAGGTTGGACAGGTCACCAAACGTGGACATTGTATAGAGAAAAGGGCAGAGTTGCTGTGTTTCCCAAGAAGAATGGAGGCTTTTAGCATCTGCAAAAGACTGATCTTTTACTGAACGGAAGAGACACAACAGCCAAAATGATCTTCTTCTTTGACCAGAAGAAGATTAATATGCTTCATTTTGTTTTGTTTTTTTCTACTGACTATTTTTAGGGACTGAGGAATCATTTATATAACTCCAGCAATGTAGATATCTGCATTTTCTGCATGTCATTGCATACCATTATATGGTATCATAACAATGTAATGCTGACCTTTCTTTCTTGTCACACTGATATGTATCAGTGGGGAAAAAATGTATTTTGATATGAGTGGGCATGAGATATTCCCACATCACTGGGCCATGACCTATAGGAGCATGAAAATCAGCCCACTGTCTGGAAGAGAAGTGGTTTCGCAATCATTTCTATAAACGGCTTTGTGAAGCTGCACTGACTTTTAACAATCTGCTGCCTAAGATGCATACAAGAAAGCACTTTGCCTTATCAAATCAGGTTCAATGTAATGGATTTCACCCTCTTTGTTTCCGGTTCACAATAAGATGCGCCATATAATTCTTTTCATTCTCTCCCTCACTTCTGCTGAACGTCTAGTTTGCAACGACAGAGCTTCTGAGAAGCTGAGCTTGGTCTCTTTGGCCGTTTGTGAGATGCAAAAATGATTCAAGGAAGCACGTTCAACCATAACAAAGTTAAGCCAGTAAAGCTTACTTGTTTCGTATTTGTATGATTTGAGTGAAATGCAGGTTAAGTGCAAGAACACGTTTTTTTTTTTTTGTTTTTTTTTGCGATGAATAATACTGTTATGGTATTACTCACACATATCTAAATCAAAAGGGAAAAAGCAGCAGTTGCGGTAACAGTGAGGACTTGTGGAGTGAGAGAAAACATACAGGCAGCTGTCAGTGTTATAAATGAGTCGTGGGAAGAGGCAGATTTTCTTCACTACTGTTCAGGTTCTCAGTGGGTCTGCAGTGATTCAGATGATCAGGTTCAAAGAAAATTTTCCCACGCATCATTAGCAAGCATCTATATTAATCCGAGAGTGAGCGATTTTTATGTTTTTTTTATTATTATTATTATTCATTTATTTTCCCTTTGGGTCATTCTTCATCATGTGGAAGCAGTGGTGCTGAGATGTTAAGATCTGAGATTTGTTGGTAAATAAACATGCGGTAAAATCTGGACGGTGACTTTTCTGAGGTGCTGGATTTATTCCAGAGCCCAGCGTTTACTGCAAAACCCATAACACCTGACATTTCCAGCTTCATGGGACTCGCAACAGTCATGGATCTTGCTTGTGGGATGGTCAGCTGTCAAATCCACTTTTTCCCCCCAGTAATTAACAGATCAGATTTGCTTGCATCTTGTCCAACTGTCAGTCAGACATCTGCGTTTTGATTTGTTTTTTTTAAGGAAAAAATGCAATTGGCAAACAAAAGAAAACAAAAAGAAAAAAACAAAGGAAAACTGATGGCTCATTGTGTTCAGTCAGGTATGACATGAAATATAAAATAAAACTGTTACAACACCAGATTGCTGTTGACAATAACATGTGTTTCGGGGAGATAAGGATCCAAAGCAGGCTTATCCACAGTGAGCCACACCATGTGTGCTATCTTCTATTCTGAAGTGTTGCTTGAAAGAAAAAAAAATACACTGACTAGAATATCCAAAGATCCCTTAAAGTCTGTCCCCCTTCCTTCAGTGCCATTCAGCTTGTCAGAAAGTTATAATATGTTTCTCTGTAACTCCATCCTTCTGGTTGCCCTTGAGATCTGTGAGCTGATGGGAAGTGAGTAGATCTAAGCAGATTTGGAAGGTATAATAATGCAGGAGAGCTGCCAGAAAACGGCAGCAGCCTAAAGCTCTTACTCAGGAGAACCGCCTCCAAGTTCTGACTGGACTACTACCTAGTGAGTGAGATCCTCTTAAAAGAGTGACTAAAGAGTTACTAAAATGAATATGTTGCATAAAGACATTAAAGGATCATATGCTTTCAGGCATCTTCCTTTCCCTCAGTGTGTTACATAGCCAGGCACAAAAAAGTCTGCATCCAAAAGGAATTATTCTCATCCACAAAAAGTCACAGACATCACAGTTACTGAACTACCAAAAACAGTTCATTTGTAGTCCAAGCTAGTCTTTCTTTACTTTCTGACATCACCAACAAACATGTTGGCATGGTATCTGCCCTGGCTAGTGTGTAGTTTCTAATTCTGTATATAAACGCTGGGATGGCCAGAAGATGGAAGGCTTGGGGGACAACATCTCCATGGCAGTGTCTGCAGGAGGAGAAGGGAGAGATACTACAGAAGATAGACAATGTTAATGTTATTAAATGAATCAGGATCATCTGAAACTGAGATAAGACACACAGGGTGAAGATGCTCAGCGTGCAAGGGGAATCTCCCCAGCAGCCTTATGCCTATAACAGCATAACTAGGAGGTGGTCTAAGAGACTCCCCCCAGCAGCCTAGGACTATAGTAGCATAACTAGGAGGTGGTCTAAGAGACTCCCCCAGCAGCCTAGGACTATAGTAGCATAACTAGGAGGTGGTCTAAG
>JBAMYA010044179.1:0-12685 GCA_037176975.1 Arrhamphus sclerolepis
AAGGCTGCTTACTGTCTTTCTTCTTTCTTTGAGTTGCACACGTTTCTTCCACTTTCTCCGTTGTATATATCACTACTGTGTGCTGTATAGACATGCTGATATTTACATCATTTCGTTGCATGTTCCTATTGGTTGGTTAGTTGACAGAGACTGTAAAGGCATGACAGGCAGACACTCTGAGACGATTGCTTCAAACTTTTGACACTGCTGTCGCAGACTGCCTTTCGTCGTTAAATGGTTATCTATGACTGCTGCTTTCTCGCAACTGCACATCTTTTATTTGAGACGACCAAAATCATACAGTGTGAACTAGGCTCAAGAAGAAAAGAGAAAACTTTGCATCTAGTGCTTTCTGAGGAAACCGTTAAATTAATTGATTACCAACTAACTGAGTAAGCCTGGTACTTCACTGGCGATAGGCCACACAGACCCTTCTCAGTATGTGAATACTTGCTTACTTCTCAAGATAGTTTCTGGAGAGGTGCACAACAGTGTACAGCAAGGGTAACGATGCAGGGGCGCCATCATCACTTTAATGTGGAAGCATAAATCACTAAGGACAAAACAGTTACAGCACAGTGGCAAAGTCACACAAGGAAATCATACAAACATGATGGCAGTAATTCGAAACTTACTTAACTCGATTGAGATATGATTTCTTTTCTTCCTACCTGGAAAGGCAGGCTGCATAAGTCTGAGATTTAGTCAATATAGGATGAGATAAAAAACCTTTAAAAAGAAATTCTATTCACCATTGACACAACATTTTTTGCCCTCTTAAATAGTTTAATGCCATGTCAAGAATGGAAGTTTCTTGTAACAGTACAACTCACCTTTACTAAGTAGAAGAGAAACAATCAGATGCCGAACAAGTCAAAGAAGTATATACAACTACAAAGTCAAAGTCAACAAGCAGAGATAATAAGAACTATGGTGAATGACTGTTTAGCCATGCTTTTAAGGCAGGTGGGATGATTGCTTGATCCGTTGTTCCAGACCAAACTGTAAGGATAGGACACTGGTTTAATCACTCATAGCAGGGGGCAGGTTCAAGGGACGTGACAGTGCGAGGCTAGGCGCAGCCAGCAACCAATCCCAACTGTGTGTTCAAGCACTTTGAAATATGAGGAATACACAATCACACTAAGAACTAAGCACTGGGAGGGGAGCAACTCAGGACCAGAACACAAAACATTACTTTACATCCCTATGGCTCAAAAACTGCATTAGATTCTTTGGATGAAATCATGTTAGAGCATGAAAATGTAAATGAGACATTTAAACTTGTCACTTTTCTCAGCAAAAAACAAGGAATTGAGGCCACGATTTACACACACAGATCAAAATTGGTAGAAAAGAGTGGCAAAATAATACTGCATCTGATGATTCTGGATTTCTCCTGCAACATTCAGAAGGTGGTGTCAGAATTTGATGCAAACAGCATGAAAGCATGGATCCACGTTAGTGCAATGAAATGGGGGGTGTTAGGGGGCAACAGTTATTATCAGGCTGCATTTAATCAGTTCATCACTTCAACCCTCACCAGTTTCTCAGTGTTACTTTTGTGGTACTAGTTCTGGCCAAACATTAGCAAATAGGTGTTTTCCTGGTTGTTTTAAGTGAGTTAGGGACTGTTTATTCCTCGTGCTGCAGATTCAGCTTCTTGTTCTCTCCTGCTCTGCCAACACCCACCTCATTTGATTCACATCTTTGCTCCTGACCTGCACATGACCTGCATCCTGGCTTTCGAGTTCTTGTAGCAGGGATACCATGGTTTTAACAAGTTTTGCCTAATAAAGTGCCAGCTGCTTCTGAGGAATGTCCCTGTGGCTTTGTCCTGCCAAAAAAGAGACAAACTCAAAAAAGACCTGCAAAGACTAAGAGTAAGATTAAGATTAAGTACTGAGTACCAAGATAGCCCATTTCACGCCTTTCCTTTCATTTTTTTTTTCCAACACTTCTTCTTGTTGATTTCCTTTTGGTCTCCGATTTCAATCAATCAGCATTTGTCCTGTTTTGGCATCTGCCGCACAAAGATGATGTGCTCTTAAAAATTCAGAAAGCTGAACCTGTCGTTTGTCTTTGTTACAGCTTATTTCCCAGAATCCTTACCTGTGTATAGAGCAAAAACTAGCAAACAGCTAATAGCAGATTGCTACTAAACAGCATAGTAGACGTACAAAAAAAGAATAAAGGTCTGAATAAATACTTGAAGTAAATAGTCCTTGTGCTAATTAGCAAGGGCAGGACAGTTAATTGTGTAATAAAATATGCAGGTCCCAGATATGTAACTATAAAAATTATAGATGCCTTGTAAACTGTAATGAAACTCTGCAAACTTAACTGTCCAGTACTTTCATTGTAGAGAGAAGCATAAAACGCAGCATGCAAGAATTTAGAAATGTTTAAAGATGAGAAGCATCTGTAATGTTGATTTGAAGCTTATGATTCAAAGAGCTTTTATTAACCAATTACTGTACACCTGGGTATATAGCATTAGCTATAATTCAAAGCAGAGTCATTTCCCATACCAGTAAATGGAGTGGAATAAATTACAATTTCGATGGCAAGAAATTACATTTTCAGTTTTGTGAATGGACTTAGTTACAGAATGGATGAAAACATATGGTTTTCAAGCTAATTTAAGGAGAAAAGATTACTTGTCAGTGCTCTCAGTCACAGTTATAAAGACACTATTGGAACTACCCCAGAGCTTTGAGTGTTGCATCAAATCCACTTGCGACAAGCATGAATTTGGTGACACAATTACATGCATCATCTATCTGTGGAGGACGTTTATTTTGATTCCCTCATTCAAGTGGGTGTCAGCCTTCATGAAAATGCAATTATGTATCAGCATTTATAGTGACTCTACCTTGGCAGCACCCTGCATAGAAGAATTTTAAAATGACTTCCCCTTACTAAAGCCTTTCAGAGTCACTCATTTTTGATTTCCTACAAGCTGCAGCTCAATATAAAGATGGCTGACAGGATGCTCATATGCTTCAGGTAACAGTTGATACAAATCATAAATTTGTAGGGAGACGGTAAAAGCAAGGAGATGGCACCTTCATTTATGGACACGCTGCTGCTCAAGGAGCCTTATGTCAATGGAAAAATATACCCCCTGGCATGCTGCCTCTTCTCTCTATCCAAATATACCACTGCCCTTACACAATGAGATAAAAATCTCTTCCATCTGATTAAATGCTTGTGGATTTAGCTTACTGGCTGAATAAGCAAAGGAGAGTATAGAAAACAAGCTTTAGAGATTCACTCCTCAAGTGAGTGAGACTTAAAATATGGTGTGTGGCACCTGTCAGTGGGTCTGCAGAAGCAGGAGCTAAGATAAATTAAACATGTTATGCTTCATTTGAGCAACTGGCTCGCTATCCCCTCATGACTTTCCATTTTTCTGAAGTGAAAACCTCCCAGAATAAAAACAAAGCCAGCTGAAATGAAAAAGGACCAGAAAGGTGGTTATTTCCCAATGTCTACACACACGCCTGCTGTCTTAATTGAGTCAGATATAAATCTGCCCAAACAATCAATGAACGAACAGCTGTTGACAAAGAATAGCGACTTGAGTGTTGAATGTTTATGAGCAGCACACCTCTTCCACAAAGAGCTCTACACTTCTCCTTCAGAATAAATGTATTCTTCTGAGAAACCTGGGGAAAGAGGATTATATATTTATCTGTTTGTCTATCTTTTCTAACCCCGAAAACAAAGTAAGACAGAGTGGTGATTATGTTGTTTGCCATGCCTTTCTCAGACAAGAATGAATATAAAGGCAAGTACTCAGAAAAGATGGGATCTTATTATGTGTCATTTGTATGGTTTGTGTGCAACAGAATTGAGGAGATGAAACACATTTAGAAGGATAATTGTTTTGGTCAATAACAGTCGGTCGCCTGTTTGGCATTCCATAATGGGAAGGATGGGCTTTGGCCTGTTTCATCTCTGAGAGATAAATAAAACAACGCTGGAACCAGAGGAGACTCATATCCCAGGTAAATGAGAGCTTTATGAGAAAGATTAGTACAAATCCTTTGCGGAGAGCATGGAAACATGTGGGGTAAAAGAGGCTTTTGGATGCAGGCTTGGCTACCTTCATCTCACAAATTCCCCTAGCAATCGATCAAAGCCCCAGATCGCAGCTGCACACACAGAGAGGAAGGAGTAGCTGGGACCGATTGACAGTCTGAGTTGTGGGCTGCTGCCCTGATGAATGGGTGGCCTGAACTGACACAGTGCTAGCTATTCATACACTTAGCAAACACATATGCACATAATGCACATGGGCAGAAAAAAAAAAAAAAAAAAAAAAAAAACTCTCCAAGAGACACAACCACTATCAAAGCAGTGCTGAAAGTGACAAGAGAGTTTTTCAGAGAAACAAGAGCAACTGAGACCATTACTATGACTGTGAATACGTTCTGGATGCCGTCTGTGGTGAGAGCTGATCATTAAACTCTGTTAACCTGCAGTACTAATATCTGCAGGGAGAATCAACTGAAACAAACACACCTGCTCCACTTAGAGGAAAACATTTCTCACTATGTTAATGAACACATAGCTCCTCCCCAAGCAGCGCTGAGCGTTCCCAACCTTTACATGTACATATCTGCAAATACAGACCTACTCATCCACAAACTGATGAGAGCAAACCTGTAAAACTCAAAGCTGAGTGACAAGACGTAAAAAAAAATAAAGCAGGTTAAAGATCTGAAAGGTAGATGCAGATTATAAAGAGGCCAGAAAGATGGCAAAGGAAGCACAGAAAAGAAGAGTTTTGTCCAACCCAGTCAAGTGTTGCATATCTGATGTGTGCTTCAGTAATTTCTGTACTGCTGTAGCACAGGTAACACCACAGTAAGTAGCACCTGCGCAGGGAGCAACTACTCATTAATGGAGCCTCACATCATGTCTGTGTGTCGAACACCATCTGTATCCACTCAGACACACATGCATTTCCACTTTACTTTGGGAGTGCAGTGTAAATAGACCAAGTACAAATAGAATTTATTTATAATTAATTTGGAACACAATCAAAAGGGCACTTTAATGTGTAACCAAACATCTCCTATAACCCGCCTGTGACAATCAGCTGAGCCATTGCAATCTATTACACTGGGAAACTCAATAGTCCCAAAAGGCTGAATATTAATATGTATTTCATTACCAAAGCAAACTCAGTGATGTACAAAACAATCCCAACAGTGTATCCCACTGCACTTGAGTACAGTGGCATTTACCATGCAGTGATAGAGCTTGAAGTAGAAGAAAGAATGAGTGGTGGGTATTTGTCAAGTACATACCGTTGGGGCTCTCTTCATCAATGGTCACTATTGTTGCAGGGGGGCCTGGGCGGGATAGTTTACACTCTGCATACACAAAAAGAAGCTCTTTTACTACATGTCACATTGAAACTTTCACACTGAAAACATCAAGACTCATTTGTCATGTAAAGATATGCATAGTAACAGGGGAAAAAATAAATAAATAAATAAAAATCACAGAATCTTACAAACTATGAAAATATACTTGACATTTCCACTTGATCACTTTTATTTGACCAAAAGATCCAGCAGTTTTTTCCATTAAAAAAAACAAAACAAAACAATGTTTTCTATAATATTTCTCATCAGCGTAAACTGTATGGCCAAATGACCTACAGACATGCAGATATGTACAGTCACGTTATCAGGAGCCTTTTATACAGACTTTCCAATGTTGCTACATGCTCCCCTGTGAATGGGTGAAAGGCAAATAAAGTAAATATGTATGTATGGTTCAGGGGACTATGCAAGAAATATTATATGAAAGTAACAGCACTGGACGCTGTCAGATGTGCTTACTTATGGCCTGTCTGAAGACTTGTTTGTATATTCATTCAAGCATAACATTTGTTGTGTTGGCAGGTTTCATGATTACTGATAGTTTGCTATACACACACACATATGTATATGTACGTATGTACATATGTATATATATATATATATGTGCATATTATTTTTTATGTTGATTTCAGCTGTTTATTACGTCATGATTCATGTTTCCTATTAAAAGCTCTCATCAACTCACAAAGAAGCATTAACTCTAATGTAAACTCAGTCTCTGAGGGATTAATAAGTACTTCAATAAAAGCCAATTGGTTTAGTTTTGTTTTTTTCTTCTTAAAGACATTTTTCCTCTAATCTGAAAGACTTATTCAGTTCCAACAGGCCGGTAGGGAATTTTGGGTTTATGCAACATCACAGAAGCAGCTGCTCAGGTCAAGACTCAACTGTTTTTTTTCAAATTATCCCTCGATTCCCTGAGGTCCAAATGAAATGTGTATTACATGTTGGTTAAAATACCACAGGGATGGCATAAAAGATGCATTTTCAATCATGCATTTTGAGCTCTGTTCAGACCAGCTAGTTTAAAGGGGCAGAGTTAGCATCTTTGAATGTAGTAACCATAGCACAACATTTGAAAATGTAGCTGCACTAGTGTGGAAATAGCTTATGTTAAACTGGAGGGGAAAACAGCAACAACAACATCAAACACCGAAGGTGGCCTCAAGTTTCCCTTTTCCAGCTGTTACAGCCTTGACTCTCCTCCCCTGACAGGTTCACAACCATCCTTACTTCGATTCATGTGACAGCTCACATGCTGACCAGGTAAACAAAGAACATTTGACAAACAACTCAGGACCCATGAGAGGAATGGGTTGGTCTGAGAGCTACATGTGACTTGAACCTGTAAATCTGAACCGTTCACGGGAATGAAAGGTCTGACAACAGTTTATAAGCCTGATTCTTCTTACCAGTCAGATGGAACTTCAGATAAGAGTTGAAATGTCTTGAAAAAGAATGGAAAGAAGCATTCAATATTCAAGCATTTGGATGACTTCAAATGGTTAGAACTGAACTGAAAATTGAGAAGGGTCCATATTCAGTTTGCATGTCTGTTTCTTGACAGACATACTTTATAAATTGGAAATTTATAAAACCTGGTGAGGAAGTAGAGGATGAGCAAAAAATGTATCCCATGAATTTCTTTGAAAATAAGAATTGTTTGTTTGTTTTGTTTTGTTTTTTGTTAAATTTGCAAAATATTGAGCATTGGAATTGGCTGTGAATTTGTTTCCTGAGTGCATTTTGGTTTTGTTTCTGTGGCAGTTTGAGGTTGACAAAAAGAAAAAGTTGGAAATTGAACAGGAAATTGCACAACCAATCTAATTGATTTTATATAGCTTAAACACTTTAGAGCTAAACACCAGTTCCAGGAAGAAAAAAAAACTGTGATTTTAAAGAATGCATCTCAATTAAAAATTGTAATACTTCTGTTCTTCACTGAAAATACTTAATTTAAGAAAAAGATTGTAAAAGTAGACATAGTAAATATTTCACTGAAGAGATAAATCTCAAAACGCTCTCAGAGCAGCTCTCTCATTTTACAGGGAGTCGAATCAATGACTGCTGCAGCAAAAACATCAACACGAATGCGCTTTATGATTCTGACACCAGACAAACAAGGTGATGAACGCATGAGGCAACATTATGAGCAGGGCAGAGGTGAGTGCAGCTTCATAGATGGAGGTCACAGCAGCTAGATGGTATGAACACATGGGACACAGGTAATGACAGCTTGACAGACAGCACCAGATGGGGCAGCGGGAGGAGGTGGAGAGGAGGAGACGGGAGAAAGGGAAGCGTTTGCACAGCAACACGCCGTACAGCTGATGTGAGGAAAGTTCAGGTTTAAATGTCTTGAAGGAGTCAGGGAAATGGCGAAATACAAAAAGGTAATAATACAGAAGGAAGAACATACAACAGATGCTTGCCTTCTTACCCTCATACTGCCAGTCTGATGGAGTCAGAAGTTAGTGTAGCCAGAGAGAAGCGGAGCAAAAGCGTGGAAGGGAGGGAACAAAAAAAAAGAAGCATAAAACTGTTAAGGAACAGCTCTGTAGTTAGGGAATAAAAGAGAATAGAAAATAGAAAGGATTAGGAATTAGAAGATAGAAGAAAGGCAGAAGAAGGAGACAGATATTAGGGTGGAAAAATTGTAGAGGGATTCAACAGAGAAATGTTGGACGTTTGTGATCTTCTCACAAGCTTTAGAGATATTGTCTGCTGATTTCTTTTTTACTGTCATACTTGGTTGCTGACATCAGTGCACAGAGGCAACAGTAAGGCACATGAATCAGGTAAAAAACAAAACAAAAAAACAGATTGAATACATAAAACTAAAATTAGTCTCAAAATAAATAGCATTTACACAGACTAACCCTTCATCTATCTTTTTTCCAGTTTCTCTGCCTTTTTTCCAAGATCGAGAATCAAGCAGCTTGCTATCAGGTGGGGTTATTTTACATTACATGTAATCAGAGATAGGCAGAAGGACACCACATCAGCAGTCACTGCTCTAGTGTTTCACACCCACCTTCTGTTTCTCACTTTAGTTGTGCAGCTATGCACCTGTTACCAGGTGCAAGACAGCAGATAGGTTTCTTGTTAAATATGCATGCCCATGAGTCTGAGGCGTTTACCGTCTACTCCAGTGTTTTAAAAGCAAATATTGATCAGATAAAAACGTGGATGTTACTACATTCACAATCATTAGCAAGTAAAAGGCACAACTATGAATTATTGATCCAAATGTATTAGGTGCATTCTTAGTTTCTATTCCCTTTTAATATAAGCAAGTGGTACAACCTGCACACATCATGTGTTACAATGTAACTTAGCGAAAGCAACCATTCCTATATGAAGTCATTTTAAACTATTTTCTCTTAGTTTGATAAAAAGAGTTTAAAAAACTATGCATGCTTCTTGAGGAAATGGAATCTCCTCTAATAGCAACAGTGTGATGAGAACAAGTGGGTCATACCTTGCAATCTGAGTCATAAACAACAAGCACCATGAAAATAAGTACGCAAGTCTGCTCTGAGAAAACAGCATCTTTTTGAAGTAGAACTATGTGCCCGTGTGTGTGGTATGAAAGCTGCTGGTGCTCATTTCAAGAAGCTTTCCAAGGCATCACAGGCGATCTATTTTGTTAGTTTTGGATGAGTGTGTTCATCCAGGAATTTGTGTGTGTTTCGATGT
This sequence comes from Arrhamphus sclerolepis, assembly GCA_037176975.1. Classification (NCBI taxonomy): domain Eukaryota; kingdom Metazoa; phylum Chordata; class Actinopteri; order Beloniformes; family Hemiramphidae; genus Arrhamphus; species Arrhamphus sclerolepis. Next base: position 9,102 of record JBAMYA010044179.1, read on the forward strand.
GCACATAATGGTCTAATTGCACAGACATGTATGTGTGTTTACAAAACTAGTCATGGCGATCCCATTTTTTTTTGCAACATTTACACCTTTAAACAGTAGGTTATTTATCTGATTTTATACAAGAATTTGACAAATCACCTGTGTATCTGTGCCTTAAGGGCTATAAAATGAAGATATGCAGACCAAGATAACTTAATTTGTATTTATCCATGAGTCTCACAGATCTCGACCAATCCTGGAAACGGTTACATTCTTCAGTTAGGATGCTTTGCGATGTAAGGAGTATGGGAAAAGCATGAAATAATTTGAAGCAGAGTTTTGGTTGAAACTACAGATGGAAGTAGTAGCCACATTTTGCTAAGAGATTAACTAAGACATGTGAATGTGTTATGGAGAAAAAAACAGATAAGGAAAAAGGTGTGAATATTTTATGAGTTGTGTCCCATCTCATGAAGATATTTGATGCAGTTTAAAAATGGTAGACGATTGAAAACAACACTGAGCTGAACAGTGGGAGCTTTGATTTGTACTTGATCGCAGAGCTCAGCAGGAGGGTTATGCAGCAGCACAGTGCCCTCACCTACTGAGGTCTGCAGATTTTCAACAAGTCACGCATCAGCAGGACTTGAATTTTTAACAGTAATCTGATTTAAGAAAAGATGGCATATGTTTCTGATGTTTTTTTTTGAACAGATGGCAAAAGAGGTGGTAACTGCCTAAGGCACTTTGCGAATTTCAAAATCCTACTAACTCTTATTATTCCGTAGTATTTTACAGGAAAAACGCTTCGGGCAAATGATTGCATTATATAAGTGAAGTGAAAAAAGTAGTTCAGAAGGTCACTGATGTAGTTGACAGTGACACTTGAAACATTTAAAATTGCATTTTTACCTAACATGCACATTATTATGACAGCAAGCTTGTCAGATTGTTAAAGATTGCTATGATCAGTCTCAATATTTTATATGCAAGCCATTTAAAATTACATTTTTGAGAAAGGCTCATGTTTCTATTCATCATGAAATATACAATGATTTGCAGAAAGCAGTATACAGCAGACTGAAATTTAAATTCTGATCATAAAGTGGACCCAACCAAGCTGAGCTGGTTGAGCTGTTAGCCTTACCTACACAGAAATCCAAATTAACTTGGACTGTAGAAGGAAACATAATTTGCATTCATCTATAAAGATCAATATAATGTGAATACATATGTCATTTCTATGTCATCCCATAGATGTCATATCTCGACACCTATGGGATGACATCTGGTGCATGTTCACATAGCCATTAAAGAAAAACATAAGGCTTAAACTATTAAGTTAAATCAATGTAGCCATTGATTCCACTGTGATATTTACACAATATATTTTTGTACTTTTGGGGCATGACTCCAAAATCAATGTTTGGACTCAATGTGCTTGACAAATTCTACACAACATGAATGCTTTATTAATAGATTCCTTCATTCAGGCAAAGTGCCATCAAGGTGGAATGCAAATGTTGCAGTTCTTAGCGACCTTGCGCAAATGAAGACCACTCAGTTTTGTTACATAATGAGTTACTTTCAGTAAAACTGAAAAATCTCATTAAAATGGTGGAGGATATCTTCTTTGAGTGCTCTTGTTTTATCCAAAGGTTAAGTTATGTGCTTACCCTATTAATGCTTCCATGAGGGACTTTAAGCGATTTGGTTTGTTTGTGTGGTGAAAAATTACTGCGTATGGGAAGAAAATCTGGACCAGTTTGGATCTGGTTCTGTAAATATTACATTTGGCCCTTCTTTCCTTCAAATTTGTGTGTGTAGTGTACACTTTTAAATACTCCTTTGGAATATCCTTTCCTGTTTCCCCATGAACATATATTGTCTACTTGCCATATTTATTAAGTGTATTTCACTCACATATTTTCTTACATAAATCTTATTTCTCCAGCACCTTTTTTTCCCCAATCTCTCTATCTCTCTCCATTTTTTTGAGTCTTCACTGTCTGTGTGATTCTGTTGTGGCCCTTTTCCAGTAACAGTAATATGCTTTATAAATGAATCATATAAAAACAGTAGTTTATTTGACTATAGATTATACTGTATATATATTTAATTATACTCTTTCACTTTCGAGGTGTTTTGGAGTCAAAGCTTTTAAACAAAGGACAATTATAACTAAGGAAATGAGCAGCATTCAGTCACTTATTAGTAATCAAGGTGCTGTACACTCCAAATTCCAAAAACAATCTAAACCTTCCATTTCTGACCTTGGGGTAATTGCACCAACTAAAGAGATCATCTCACTAATCAACCAAGCAATGATGCCTTGAAGCTATAAAACTTCAATTATGAAATGATTACTCCTTAACTTGAGATGCAATCAGGTGAAAAAGAGCAAGTAAGCCTCAATCAATTTAAGAAAGCTTGTGGTTGTAGAAAACAACACTTTTCCCTGATGAACCGTAACATTTAATAAAAGGGTAAAGAACTGAGCAGAAACCACCACACTGTGCAAAACAAATTTTCAGCTATAATGTCCCTTTAAAAACTCTGGATTTCAGATTTGTCAGACTTGATTTACTGTTTGGCAGATGTTAAAAAATGGTTGTAATTTTTACTGGTTTCGAAAAAAAAAGAAAAAGAAAAAGAAAAACAGGTCATACATGTTCAGACTGTCATCATGCTGCAGGGATCCTAAATGGAACCAGTAGAAGGGCTCTGGAAAAGGGATGGGAAGCCTGACTTAAAAACAAAATATCTCTCTCTCTCTGTTTTTAACACCAAATTTTCAATTTTGGTTATTTTGTTTTCTCCAAGAATGAAATGAAAATCGTTTCTAACTATAAAAAGGTTTTTTTAATTTTCTATTTTTTATAAAAAAGTTGACTTTCTCTTTTGGAATACATGACTATTAAATGATTTAATTTAATTGAAAATTAGTTTTGTTTATTCTACAATGAATAATATTATTAAGAACAAGCGATCTCAATGGGGTCAATTGTATTCAACATGAGGATAAACCAGGTTTTTGCTTTTTGTTGTTGTTGTTTTATTTTTGTTTGTTTGTTTGACTGTGTGACCGCTATATCTTTGATAAGTGTGAAACACTGCTGCATCTGTAGCGGCTTTCCAAAAGGTTTTCTTATCATGTGGAATAATGCAGGAAAATGGGGCTGCTGGCATTGCCTGGATGTGATAAGGCTGATGTGTTGTGCAGCTCACTTGTTCAAGATGTTAACAATAAATTTAATTTGAAATTATTTGAATAATTGTAATTGTGCTGCTAGTTTTAGTTTATTGCATTGGCGAGGTTGGACACTGCAAACCACTTGGAGGCGACTGAAAAAGCTGTTTCTGTTTTGGGAAGAATGCATTGGAAAAAATATTAACTTTTAAAGGCATACGCTGCGAGGTACGCTGCTGTTACGTATGTGAAGAGAACATGAGGGGAGAGGCATTATGTAACCGCAGAAGTTCATGGAAGCTGTGACAGTGTCATGCCATAATTTTGCAGATCACACAAAAATTGATGTTCATTTTTAAACATTGCCTTAAACTACTAATTTTAATGAATCGATAAATAAATTGATTTATTGCCC
>JBAMYA010044180.1:0-12683 GCA_037176975.1 Arrhamphus sclerolepis
GAACATGCAAACTCCACACAGAAAGGCCCCTGAGGAGGCTGGAACCAGGAACCTTCTTGCTGTGAGGCAACAGTGCTAACCACTAAGCCACCGTGCTAGGGCAAGAACAAAGTGGGGGAAAATGAAGCTATTAACAGCAATGACAAAAAAGGGAGTCTGTGAGCCACACCTTTTTTTTTAATCTTTTTTTAATTCATGGTTAGACACACACACACAACCTACATACACAGTGGCCGGAGGTGCTTGGGATATGGAGATTGGATCAGGGGTGTTTGGGCCTGCCTGTTGTTGTTGTTGTTGTTGTTGTTGTTGTGCACATTCATTTAACTACTCCACAACACACCACACATACATCACTATATTGCACACACCACACCGTCATTGTCAGGTCTCTTTGTCCCGTTCTTTAATGTCACTCTATTTGGTGATTTTAGTCTTCTGACAGAATCAGGGTTTCAAAGTGTTAATGAAATATGTTAGATCAGACTGTCAAAGAAGGCTGGTGAAGGACATATTCACTCTCATCACACCTACACACAAAAAAACCATTTGCTTCAAGATTAAAATGCATAAATATCTGACTTTAAAGGGTTTTGCCAGATTATGGCATTAATATATATGAAGACAGTTGTTGAACAAAACAAAAAAACTAAACTATAAAATTAAGCTACCTAACTATTAATTGCTGCCATTGGTTTAGTAAGTCATATATTTTTATTTCCTTCTACGTGCTGTGTGTTTGAGTTTGGGTGATGTTCGTCTGTATTGCTAAAGTTCTTTGTTTGCTCACTGGGTCTTAGTTTATTTTGTAACAGAAGTCAGAAGATGAGGTAATGTGGCCAGCTTCAATAGCTAGCATGTTTTTTACTATTGTCACTCCAAATTGGGTGTTGTGATTGTTTCCTCAGGATTTATTGGTTCTTCTCTCATTTGCTTGTCAACAAATGCACACGTGTTGCTTAGAAGCTTGATAAGGTTGCTTGTGTTACATTGAACAACATTTGTGCCACCTCAGGAACCCACAGTCTTGGATATTCAGCAGTCCATATTACCAACATAGAGATGATGAAACCCACACATCCTGGTATGCTTATTTTCAGTGGAAACAGTGGGTATTTCCAATGCTGGTATTAGAGTTCAATTTAAACCAGTCACACCAGCAGAGCAATCACACCATAGTTTGCCTTAAACAAACTAAACCAGTTTTTTTTCTCCACCTTTGAGGGGAAACTTAGAACTGCACCACTGTTAAATCCCATTAACCAAAACTGATTCACCTGTCATTCTATGATTCATTATCTGGGGGAAGCAGAGCAACCGAGCTATTTGAATTCACAACCTCTGCTGCAGATTTAGAAAGTTTTCTTTACCTTCCAGGTCCACCAGGAACAGCTGAACAGCTTCTCTGGAATCAGTGAAGCATTTATGATGGGACAATCAGAGTTATTGGGAATCCAAATTCCCAGTAAATGGCTAATACATTTATTGAAAAGATTAACTGCAATTTAAACCAGACAAGATTTTTTTTTCTTTTTAAAGTCATTACTTATTCAAGCAGATAAAAGAACTTCAGTGAGTCCACAGAGTCTGTGAGGAAATGCAGATATAAATCTACTTGATTCAGACAATAGTAATTTTTTAGGGAACTATCATAAATAATTACTTGGGGTTTTTGTTTTTTGATTTTATTTTTATTTTTATTATTATTATTATTATTATTATTATTATTTTCCTTTGTCTACATCCAGAAATTTATTTCCTTTTTGGTCTTTGTTTTATTCTCCTGACTGGCAGCTCCATCTCCAGTATCCTTCTACCAACATAATCAACATTCTTCCTCTTTCAGAGGTTTATTTAATAAATCTTTGTAAAACTACAAGTAAATTTTTCACATATTGCAAATAAAAAAAAATCTAATTTATAAAAAACATGACTTTTATCATAAAATTCTTTAATTTTTCTTTTTTTTTCTTTTACAAAATCACTAGTTCAGAAATAAAAAGAATTGGTTGTTGTTTATTTATTTATCATACAGTCACAAATATCACAAAAATGTCACCCTTCAGCTATTGCTATGTTGGAAGATTTTTTTTTTTTTTGCAACATTTTAACAAGAAATTGGAACGTCTATAATTTCAACTTTTTGTCCTACAATCACAATTTGTTTTTATATAAAGTTAATATTACAAAATTCATGACTCCACCTCAGTTATTCCACTTTTTTATGTCATAACTGCCTGTTTGATTCAGTTTTATTGAACTTTTCTGAAATTGAAATTTTTCAGAAATGTTCTAGTTATAAGTTTATTGTCTTTGCACGCTCTCACCGGCCAGATAAAGTGGTGAAGTGGTGGGCCAGATTTAGCCCATGGGCCTTAAGTTTGAGAGTTAAAAGCGATACCTGTAAGAACTCTTTAAGAGCAGCTCGACGTGGAGTCAGAGGCGAAAACTTTTATTTTTACAAACATCTCCATGAATACTGAAACACAAGTGAATTTTGTTCTCCTCACAGTTTATGCCTAAATCAGTTCTGCTCACATTTCATGAATGATGGCCAGTATGTCCAAACCATCTCCATCTATGCCCTCTGATTTTAATCTCCAGGATGTCTAAACTGCTTGTTCCTCTGATGAGCTCATTCTTGATACGACTGGTCGTCATTACTTCCAAACAAACTCTGAACATCTTTGACTCTCCCACCTCCAGCTCTATTTCTGCTTCCTGGTCTGCGTTGTTGTCTCCAAATCCCTTTACTTCCACTTCTACTCTTCCATCACAGATAACTAGTTTCAGTTCTCTAAAGTCTGCTGATACGAAGTGTAAATGCAGTTCTGATGATGATACGAACAAATGACTCTGAACCACAGTGTCACCTCTTTCTTAATCGGAGCCCCAAAAGTCTTTTTTTTTTTTTTTTTCCTCCCAACAGAAATCATACTAACATAATAATATCACCCTTCCCCTTGGGCATCCAAAAAAGTTCATTTTCTATCTCAAATCCAAGTTTGCAACTTAATATGGCGCCACGTGCCACGAATATTTTTAGAATTTATCTTTTAACCCAAAAGGATACTTAGGTTTCTCTCAGCCAGGGAAAAAGACCTCTCCTGTGGCAGTCTTCAATTTTACATAAATGAGCATGTGAATCATGCATGGCTCTCTGCGCTGCGCCGCAGCCCAGGCATGCTGGAGGCTTATCCTGTTAATTTTAATGCACGCCAGTCCACCCCAGGGAAAATTACGAAGCCCAATCAATAGAAACGTGTCCTACAAAATTAAACACCAGCTCGCCTGATAAACAGCGATTTCTCCATGTCACAGTGGAAGCAGCTATCTGGCTCTGCAGGCTGCTTAAGACCAGCAGCAGAGAACCCGTCTTCATCTGGAAGAATCAAATCTATTTCCCAGTATGGCAACATAATGGTATTACTCACCTGCATCATGCTTTTATTAACAACCACTTTATATCATTTAATCCAGCAGTTTGGTATTGAGCAAGAACAGTTTCTTCATCACCAACAATTAAAATATGCAATCAAATCAAAGCTGAAATCTAATAACCTACTGTAGTCCCCAAGAGAAGAGTGTGAAAATGACCAAGTCCAAAAATGTTGTCTCAAAAATTCACAAACTCATATTTAATACCGCCACCTTATGGTGGTGGAGGGGTTTGAGTATCCAAATGATCCTAGGAGCTATGTTGTCAGGGGCTTAATGCCCCTGGTAGGGTCTCCCAAGGCAGACAGGTCCTAGGTGACAGATCAGACTAAGAGCAGTTTACAAACCCCTTATGAGTATTATAACACAAAAGATGTGTACGTTGCCAGGATTGGCGTTACCCAGGCTGAACCCTGGAGCCAGGCCTGGGATTGGGGCTCACAGGTGAGTGCCTGGTAGCCAGGTCTTTGCCCGCGGGACCCAGCCGGGCCCAGCACGAATGAGCAACATGGGCGCCTCTTCAAGTGGGCTCACCACCTGAAGGAAGGGCCATGTGGAGCTTGTGCGGGAGGTGGAGCAGTACCAACTACAAATAGTTGTGCTCACCTCCACACACAGTCTGGATTCAGGAACCCAACTCCTTGAGAGAGGCTGGACTCTCTTCTATTCTGGAGTTGCCTGCGGTGAGAGGTGGTGAGCTGGTGTGGGCTTGCTTTTAGCTCCCCAGCTCAGCCACCATGTGTTGGAGTTCTCCCCACAGAGGAACGAGAGGGTCACATCCCTCCGCCTTCGGGTGGGGGGTAGGTCTCTCACAGCTGTCTCAGCTTACAGCCCAAGCAGCAGTGTGGAGTGCCTGGCCTTCTTGCAGTCCCTGGAGGGAGTACTGGAAGGTGTTCCAACCGGGCACTCCATAGTTCTGTTGGGGGACTTCAGCACCCACGTGGGCAACGGCAGTATGACCTGGAGGGGTGTGATTGGGAGGAATGGCCTCTCCAATCTGAACCCGAGTGGTGCTTTGTTATGGGACTTCTGTGCTAGTCATAGTTTGTCCATAACAAACACCATGTTCAAGCATAAGGGTGTCCATCAGTGCACGTGGCGCCAGGACACCCTCGACCGGAGATCAATGATTGACTTGTGGTCATGTCATCTGTCCTCTGGTCGCATGTCTTGGACACTTTTCCCATGTGTCATCCCTGTCTTCTTGGCTGCTCATGGCTGGTCTCCTACCTGTGTTTGATTGAGGTCAGGGACTTCACATCTGCATTGGTCAGGGTTAGGGTTCTGACACTCTCTAGGCTGGACTTGACTGAGGGAATGACATCCAAGATGATGGTGTGAAGCCCTGGTTCCCCACTTTTTCAACCTAACACTCTCTTCTCCCACTGTCTCCTCTGGCTTTGTCCTCTGCATGTGGGGGCTGTGGTGGGATAGATCAACCTCGAGACCTGGTGGTGTTGGTATTTCACAGCAAAACGTTTGCAGAGCTAAGATTAATTTTTTATTTTTTTTAAAAAGTCACAATTTTGTGACAAACATTAGTGATTTTACAAAAAATCACAGTTGTACAATAAGATGTTGGAAATTTTGTGAAAATTACACAATTTTGTAAATTCTGTGTTTTTATTACAAAAAAGTCAGTCTGATCACAATGTCAAATTTTGTGAAATTTGAGATTTTATGACAAAAATTCACCTTTGACAAGTTGTGATAATACAAAATGTTGGATTTTTGCAACAAAAAAAATGCAACTATATAATATATAATCATAGGAATATTGCTCTGAATCTACAGCAACAGAAATTGGAGCAGTAGCAGTATGAGCAGCAGTCATAAAAGCTGTAACAGAAGGAGTTGCAGCAAGTCCATCAGTCCTGTGCTGACACAATACATTGAATATACTTATTTACTTGAGCTGAGCCCATCTGTCAGTGTACGCAGGCCTTTAATTCAGCTCCATTAAGCGAACTGAGTCAGAATAGAGAGCAAACCTTCACACTCAATTGAGCTTGTTTCCCTGTAAGACCCCCTTTACTCCTTTGTGGGATCCACCTCTTTCACCTCTCATTTCGTCTCTCTGACTCTTTTTATTCAGACCACACAAACAGACAATTTAGAGATCATCAACAAAGAACAAAGAACAGACTTTCCTCTTCAAGCTGCCTATGTAGCCATGAGCAGGTCTTAAAATTAGGAAAATACAGTACAACCTCAGGTGACCCACATCGTGTAACTTTTTTGTTTTTTTATAATTTAACAAAAATGAAGCCACATTGGAAAAGAAAAGATCATGTGGGCAAAATTAAGAATCCCCTCACTGCTTCTGGAGCATTTAAGAAGGTTAGATGGTACTGCTCAATATCAATCTGTCCAGACCTCCAGAAGTTTCAGGTGTGAGTGCAATACAATGCCAAGAGAGACAGACATCAGCAATGATCTTAGAGAAACAGTTGCTGTTGCACATCCACTTTTGAAAAGGATTATAAAACCGTTTCCAAACTATTTGGACTTCAGCATTCTACAGTGAAAAGATTATTCACAAGCAGAAAACATTCAAAGATGTTAAACGGCACGTAACATTTAAACATCCCCAATGGGATGATGTACTCCATAATGTTAAAGAAAATTTGCTGAACAAATATAAATCAGGTGGTAGAATGGGAGAATTGATTCTGTGGATCCTACTGAGTGTCTCTTTCATTACCAACCCCCTTTACCCCTCTCTACCAATGTAAACACACCTAAATTCGATGTTTGGGGCTGTTTAGTGTTTATTCCTGAGCAGCAGCCAGGGATGTTGAAGGCATTGATTCGTCTCTTTAAATATTCTTTTACCTTTAAAAATACAGAGAAAAATAAAAGAACTGGGAAAGAGGCGCTGGAAATTCCACCAAAGACAAGCAAAGAAGAGACACAGCACGCCTAAATCCTGTTTACTTCAAACAAACCCAAAATTGTTATTTTCTTTTTCCTAAGTGCAGCAGGGGAGACAGATGGTGACTGATTTTTACCACCCTCAGTTCTCCAGTTCATCACAGCTGAGACTGTGGACCTGTTCCCCAACATACAAAAGGCCCAGTAGGTGGACATCTAGTGATGGATGCAGTGACAAGTTAGTCAGCCTCGTTTCTAGAGGTCGTCACAAGTCAAATACTACTGAGACTGTGCATGTGTTTGTCTAACAAATAAAAGGCAGCCATCTAAGATGTCTCTCTGAGACAATTGCAGCTTTGCAGCCTCCTTCTCCTGCTCTGGGTCAAAGCAGAGCAGTGTTTTGACTGCTGTGCACAAGCCAGTGAGTTTAATGGTTTGCCCTGGGAACCAGGACAGTAAAACAAAACCCAGCACACAATGACAGACGGAGACTGAAACTTGTCTTGATGATATCTACGTTCAGATAAAGCCTGAGGATGAACAAAGAGGCTGGATTATGAGAGCAGAGTGCAGAGGAGGGGGGCATTTGAGACAAGAGTTTTATCATAAAAATGAAAAATGAAAGCTTGAGCATTGATGCTTCTTTTCAGCATATCAGGTCAAGTTCTTATTTGATTCAGATCATATCTTGAAGGAAGGGGCTTTGTTGTTTCCATGGTAACTGTAATTCTTAGCTTATTCCCATGACTTGTGGAGTCCCTCAGAGCTCAGTTTTTGGACCACTCTTATTCAACCTCTACATGCTTCCCTTAGGTCTGATCATACGTACATACATTTTTTTTTTAACTTATTTTATTTCTTTTTTCATTCATTTTAATGCCTTTTGTAAAACACCTTTTGTGTATGAAATGTGCTAGACAGATAAACTTGCCTTGTTTTTATAGTAAATTACTGGATTAATTATTTATTGACTAAATAAGTCACAAGACCTATTCATGATGAATTAAGAGTATTCCATTGATTCAACAAGTAAATTGATTTAAAACAAGAAGAGTAATGACAAATTTTCAGATCTAAGGTTTCAAATCTTTGAATTATACTGTTTGTATAAAGCATAATGGTGGTGTCGAACGAGAAGAAATGACTTGTAAGTGAAGGAGGCATTAGGCAGCTGAATGGCATCATTGACTGCCCACAGCACACCCAGTCAGCACTGGGTCAACACCGTTCCCATTATCCATCAAGTTTTCTTACACAGGTATGTTTTTACTGTGTAAAACTTCCAGAAAATATTTTTTTGGGGTTTACTCCGGCTAATGGAGACACACATCAACTGCCTTGGCACCCCCACAGGTGGAAATGCACCTGTTGACTAATGGCAAACAGTGAATGAGGTGCATCACTACCACCAAGTGGTATGGAGTGGTAGTTCATTAAGTCGGTGGATACCACTGGGGCTGTCATTTTGATTACCATCCCCTTTAACCTCCTTTAACTATGAAAACCCTCTTAAATTTGATCTCCAGCATATTTGGGACTGTTTTTTTTTTTTTATCTTGATTCCTGAGCAGCCATCACGGATGTTGAAGGGTTAAATGTGCATCAAGGCCTCAAATGTGAAAGCGTCGATAAGGTCAGCCTGCCATCCAGGATGGAAGATTAACTTGATTGATCTCTTTGAAGATTATCTCTTACCTTTTAAAGGAAAAAATGAAACTGGGAACAAACACAGGCATCTTGGACGTGACTGTGGAGCCTTTACACAAGAGGTTAAAAAAAAAAGCTAGAACAGCTCAAATCTTTCTGGAGGAAATATCGAGAATGGACAGATCTGTGTGGGGCACATCGGGGAAATCCACTGCTGGCTATTACAGTATTGACTGGAGATCAGGTGATTCCACTTCTCCTCCCTGCAGGCTGAATCAGCATCTACATCCACTCTCCTCAACCGGCTGAAGCAGGATGTCTCTTCATGTCAGGCAATGTGGTCAAGCAGCCCTCTGCTGTCTTTGTACTTGTTAGAGGTTCAACTGGATAGTCTTTTATCGCATATGCAGGCTGCAGTTTGTCAGAAGTTGTTTTGCAAGCGTTCTGTCACTCATATCAGTTTGATGCTTTAATGTAACTCCAACACTGAGAGCTACAAGTATAATGTAATAACTTTGTCCCAAATACAGTAATTGATATTGGCTTTTTAAAACTGAGTGGTATAAAACTTCTGGAAGAATCGATAGGTTATTGTTTCTAGATTTCATAAGTTTATCATGAAATCTAATGAACATTTAGTTTGTTTTGCTTTTATTGATTGCAATGCAATAAAGCCAAAAGTTCTTATTGATCATGAAAGCTAATATGAATTTTCAGAGGTCTGGCTCACTGCAGCCTTCACTTTTATAAATGTTCAGTCAACAATTACCACTTATGTGTGCTGCATGCAGAGTGGAGGACCAGGAGTTTTAGTTTTGGAGTGGAATGTTTGCTCCTCAGGTTTTCCAGCAGTGGAAAAGCCTCAGTTCCTGGGTTCATGCCTATAACACCAATCAGAAAAATCTGGTATAATCCAGAACATGCAAAGAATTTAACAGATTGATTCTTGCAATTACTTTTACTGTAGTGTGCAAAGAAAAAAGAACTCAGACAGCTACATTCACAAACTGGTGATTGGGAATGGTTCACTGTGTGAAGAAGCAGGCCCCACCATCAAGATGTCTTTCTCATGAAAGTCCCCACAAAATACAAAGACTTCATGCCATGGATTAAAAGGTTTACTTACACACAGGTGAATAATAATAACAATAATAATAATATTTAGAATCAAGAGGAAGTTTGAGGAGGAAAATGAGACCTCCCAACCAATAGGTAGCACAAGGGAACTCTAATACACTGTTCAATTTCGGGCGTCAAAAACAAAAGGTCATTCATGGTAGAAATGTTCCATAGTAGCTCAAGAATGGTGGTGATCTCACAATGAGACAGGAGTAAAGATGATTGACCAAAGACAGGCTGTGACAGATATCAGCATTATCAGAAATTTGGAGGAATCAACTCAGAGTGTGGCGCCTGTCACTGCCTCTACAATCTCTGTCAGCTACCCAACCAATAGGAATGCACCATGAAATAACGTAAACACCAAGCGACAACCATCGTACTTCCAGGTTGAAGCCCAACAAGGAAATACATTTTGTTGCAGTTCCTCCAATAACCATTAGGTGCAGGCTCCAAAATAGAGTAAATTCCCATTGCCCTCCATGTTACTTAAAATGGCCAACTTTGCAGCAGATTTAAACATATTTACAGCCTAGAACAAAAATCAGTTTTGAAGTATTTCCATTGACATACACTTGTTTTTTTCTTTTAGCCTCAATTTAACATATGTTCAGTCTCACAGTGCAACATGCTGTAAATATTTACTGATTTCACGTCATGCAATGTGACTTGAATTAATCTTATAAGAATGTAAAACGCAGGTAAAAGCTGAGTAATGAGCTGAAAAACTACTGCAGAGGTGAGTAATGTGGAGCCAAGATATCCTTGAAGGAGCTGAGCTTTGGTTCATCGATAATCTTGGTCCAGGATCAACCTGGGAGGCCCAACGAGATTTGAGAATAATTGTTAGTGACTGCAAGTACAATCCAATGCTTCCACCCCAAATCATAAATCTTCTTTAGACACTCCAAATCCAAAAATACAAATCAAATGATCAGATCCTGAATAACAGAGCTCAGAATCCAATCCATTAATCCCTATCTGAAATCCAGCAAAAGATTAGAAAAAGGCAGTTCATGAGAGTTACAAGAATCAGATATACAACAACTCCTGTGGGCTCACCACCAGCAGGAGGGTCCATGTGGATCCAGTGATATGTGGTTTGGGCGGCAGCCAAAAGCACGGGCCTTGGCGTGCTGACCCTCAGCTGACGAAACTGGCTCTTGGAACATGGAATGTCACCTCTCTGATGGGGGAGGAGCCTGAGCTTGTGCGTGAGGTTGAGAGATACCGACTAGTTTAAAGTCAGGCTCACCTCAATACACAGCATTGGCTCTGGAACCAATCTTCTCAAGAGAGGTTGGATTTTATTCCAGTGTGGAGTTGCCCAAGGTGAGAGGCAAGGTGCCGGAGGTTGAAGGAGAAGTTAGAAGTTGTCTTTATTGTCATTGTACAGTTACAACAAAATTGGATTGGTGCAGAACCTCAAGGTGCCTAATAAAACTCTAGTTAAAAATACTTGTAATTAAATAAATAAATAAATAGAACTAATAGAACTAAACTAAAAAATACAAACACTTATGAATCTATTCACACAGTAGTTATGATGATGTGTTAGTTATGCAGGTTAGATACAACAAATGCTGAGTTTAGTGCAGATATAGCTCTGGAATAGTAATTGCCCTTAAGTCTGTTTTACTCTAGTTTTCAGTGACCTGTATTGTCTGCCTTTTGGCAGCAGTTTAAACAGATGATGTCCAGCATGGTAGGGGTCTCTGACAATGTTTTTTTGCCTTACTGAGGCAGCAACATGCATACAGCTCCTCTAATGAAAGCAGAGGACAGCCAATGATCTTCTGGGCTGTAGTGACAACCCCCTGGAGCATTTTCCTGTCCACAGCCGTGGAAAAGTTATGAACAGAATCGGTGACAGAGGGTTCTGTTTCGGTGGTGTCAGCATTTCATGTCTGCTTTTTGCAGATGATGTGGTCCTGTTGGCATCTTTGAGTGGGGACCTCCACCTCTTGCGAGGGCAATTTGCAGCTGAGTGTGAAACAGTGGGGATGAGAATCAGCACCTCCAAATCTGAGACCATGGTTCTCAGAAAAGGGTAGAATGTCCTATCCAAGTTGGGAGTCAAGCCCTGCCTCAAGTGGAGGAGTTTAAGTATCTCGGGGGTCTTGTTCACAAATGAAGGAAGAATGGCATGGGAGATTGACAGGCGGATTGGTGCAGCATCTGCAGTAATACGGACTCTGTAACAGTCTGTTGTTGAGAAGAGGGAGTTGAGCAAAAGGCGAGACATCTGTTTACCGGTTTATCTTCGTTCCCACCCTCACCTATAGTCATGAACTGTGGGTAGTGACCTAAAGAATGAGATCACAGTCACAAGCAGCTGAAATGAGTTTTCTCAACAGGGTGGCTGGACTCTCCCAGATGACTGAACTTCTCATCCTGTCTCTAAAGGGGAGACTCAGAGTAGAGTCGCTGCTCCTCCACATTGAGAGAAGCCAGCTGAGGTGGTACGGACATCTGGACACCTCACAGGGAAAGTGTTTAGAGCATGTCCAACTGGGAGAAGACTACAAGGACACAGGACATGCTGGAGAGATCATGTCTCTAGGCTGGTCTGGAAACGCCATGGTATTCCCCCGGAACAGCTGGCAAAGGTGGCCGGAGAGAGGGACGTCTGGGCCTCTCTGCTGAGGATGACCTACAACCCGGATCTGGATAAGTGGAAGTTAATGGATGGATAGAGATATCCAGCAAGAGATCCAAAGTCAGTTGTTGTTCAGTTGTTGTGGGTGAACTGACTTGAGAGACAATGTTTAGGAATTTCACAGACTTCAAAGTAAGCTTCAGCCTCTCAAATTGTAGCAACTCAGCTGAAGCTAGCCAATGAAATCATGCATGGAGAGTGGGACAGTTTCAAGCATGCTTCTCATTTCAGTAGGTAGAAATATTTAAAAAATGTAAACATTTTACAATTTTAGTAAAATTTGTTATTTTTATGACTTAAAATCATGATCTGATGACAAAAAGTATGGATTTGGCAGAAATCTGTCAAATTTGCAATTTTACAAAAGAATTTCAAATCTTTTCCATAGTCATAATTTTATGTCAAGAGGTTACAAGTTTTTGAAAAAGTCAGTATTTTGCATATTATTATATTAATATAAAAACTTGTGGCTTTGCAAAAGATGTGATTTTTTACAAAAAAAAGGATAAATTTTATCACAAAAAGGTAAAACTCTTTATGTCAAAACATCATCATTCCTTAGTTTGTGATTTTTGTGACACATAATAGTAATTGGAAACCAAAAAGTCATGATTTTGTGAAGTTTTAGGTGTTGTGAAAGAATTGTTTTTGACAATGTTACAGTTCTGCAACAAGAATTTGTAATGTTTTGACATAAAGACTGTTTGTTTGTTTTTTATCAAAAATAGGCCAATATGAGATCATTTGTCATGTGTCAATCATGTGTCACTGTGAGTTACAATTTTCCAACAAAAATATGTGATTTTTTTTGTTTTTACACGAAAACATGTAATTGTACAAAAAGTCGCAATTTTATAAGGTGTTGGGATATTTTTATCAAAACATTGCAATTTTGCAACTTCTGTGATTTTTATTTTAAAAAAATCTGATGTCAATCCTTAGTAAG
>JBAMYA010044181.1:0-12683 GCA_037176975.1 Arrhamphus sclerolepis
AGCTCTGGGTTTCTTAAGCGCCTAGAGATGACTTGTCGTAAATAGGCGCTATATAAATAAATTGAATTGAATTGAAAACTTAACCCTGCTTCGCCTGCTTTGTGATACAGGCTTCTGGTTCTGTCAAGAATATCCCATTGACAGTTACAAGGAGGAATAATATAAGAGAGCTTCTGTGCATAAAGCCCTCATTACAAGGATGAATGAATATTGTGGGGGTCACTGGTGCATAAACTATAGGCACCATCCCACAGTGATGCAAAAAAGAGATGAGGCCAGATGAATCATCTGTGGACATAAGTGGACGACTACACAAATGCTCAAAATGCTTGACCTGTACAGTAAGAGATCCACTGCTTCACTTCTACATGGTTTAATTCTACCAAGCAAACAAATAGAAGTTACTGTAAATAAATATCTAAATTTTCTTAGTGATCACCTTAATCCTAACAATTGTTTGGTTGTTTGTTTTTCAAGGATTATACATGATATGAATTTTTAAAGTATAATTATAAAGGTATATGTATAAATATATATGAAATAACAACTAATGTTCCTTGGAACTGCTGCTTGAGCTCTTGGTAATAAGAGCTTTACTAAGATACTTTTGAATGATACTTTTTCCAACAATATCAGTAATATTTTAACTAGAAATTGTTATAATGGATTTAAGCATTATTTTTGTTGATTTCTGGCAAAAACAATTACAATTTGCTACACAGGTTCACACAACAGGAACTAACAAGTTAGATGGCAAGATGGAAATGTTCAGCGGGTAAAGTTAGTCAGCATAGTCCATGGAATTGATTAGAAAAAAGAAAAAAAATCATTGATGTGAACTTTTTAGCATTAATGTGTCATATAAAACTACATCAGTGTGATAGAGGGAAATATTCATCTATTATTAGCATGCTCCATAGAAAGTACAGCTGTATGCAGTGTAGCTTTCAAGTAGCTCACTGAACAAAAGAAAAGAAAGTAAACTTATTCAAGGTGACACAGGAAACGGGGATGGTGGGAAGGAGTAAACAAGCAGTGTTGCTAAATGGCAGATGTCTCAGTGTGTTATAGAGGCCAGAGTGATACCGACTAAGACCTGTGATAACACCTACATCAGCCATGTTTTGCCTGTATCCTCCATGGCCAATGTGCTGGTGGCGATTTGCATGTGCAAACTGTAATAAACAGCTGTCATTTCACACCAGCACCATGGCAAGGCATGTGGAGAGCATGTGAACTGCTCCCCTATTGGAAAAAATGCCCATTACTTTGGCTACATCAGAAGGAAAGAAGATAGAATCATTTCTGACTCTTTTCAGGGGTCTTTACGACTGAAGAAATTTGAACTTGTGAACTGTTGATGAACCAAACTTTGCAAAGATGTTTATAAAGGACTGTACTGCTCATTCTGAGCCTGAGGAGTAATGTGATCCAGTGACTGAAGGTGAGGAGGTAACATTTACAGACATTACAAACAGCCTCTCAAAAAACCAAATGATCCTTTTTTTCCTGCTTCGCCTCAAATGTTTTTCACAGACTCATGATATTATAACTAGAGGACAAAAAACAAACTCTTGTTTCAAACATGAAGCCCTATTCAGTCTAAATCAGAATGAACCAGTATAAAGAACTGTATAATAATAATAAAAACTATAAACAGCTGTTGTCATAATGATAATAATAATAATAATAATTAAAATTACATGGAATTTTATTCTGATGCTATGTGAATAGTTTTGCACATGGAGGTATTTTGAGCAAAAAGGATGACAGACATTAGTTTTGGCATGGTTAGTTTGGTAAGGAGTAACAAGTAATGAGGAAAACAATGTTTTTCTGAATAACAACTCCCACACTGACCACAATCAGCAAAAAAGCACATCTGACATATAAGTCATGTCTGACGAAACATCCAGCAGACTTCTGCAGGCCTGTAGAACTAACCTCAACATGGCTGCACATGGTTGCTCAACACGCAACTGGCGCATCTTCTGTTGGCTTCTCTTTTATTTTATTTATTTTTTTCTAATTATAATTTATTCTTATGAACAATTATTGGCGTTTTTGTTGTTTAGTAAAATTGTTTAGTTCAATAAAAATGATTTCAGCCAACATTAGCACAAGACTTTTTAACTCCAAAGCATGAGTGTCTTGTGATACACCAAGTTTAATTAAACTTCTCTACTCTATTATGCCATGTTAGAAGTTAAGGTTCTTAAATTCTGTAAGATGCAGAGCTAAATTATCTTTGAATGACCTTGATTTTATTCATTCCCTGAATCATAAAAATAAATAATTCAACAGTGATAATTGATAGTGATGCACACCTATGTTAGCATTATTGTGGGAAAAGTCATTTGAAAATAAAGTGAACAGCTGTGACTTTCTTCATGTTTATTTCCATGGTAAGTCCCAACCTCTAAATGTATGACAACATTTCTGATGATTAGAAGATTGTGATCAGATGGACAATGTACAGGTGTAATTCTAAAAGACGGTAGTAAAAAGAAACATTGTGAGACTGAATACATTTCTGAAGATAGCACAGATGAAAAGAGATGAATAAACTTTTAACTCACTAACAGATTTTTGTAAGTGGAACTTGCTTGCAACAGGTTTCATAATTTAGCAGCTACTTGTGCAATCAGTGACTGAGACCATCTTGAAGATGCTTTCAGAGTGAAGAAGCACTTCAAACGTACCCTCTGGTGGGGGTTACAGGGCAAAATTGGTTTTAAAATTAAAGCCAATTAGAATGCTATTGAAGCAGAGGGTCTATGTCTCTGTGGCACAGCTGATAACCTTTGAGTTCCTGTTTCAAAATTGTGTTTGCTGTCACTCAACCCAAGAGCAATGTAATATTCTAAAAACAATAGTAATAATACATTAAAGGATTGTTGCTCTATTAAACGGAGATCCTGATCCACGACTATTATAATCCCTGATAATCCCCCATAATCACTAAACTATTTCTCTGAAATCAAAAATGAAATTGTGGAGTTTTCTGAGAGTAAGCAACAGTGATGCCTGTGCAATATGAGTTAAAACCAAACCAACCTGTATTTGTTGTTTTTGTTTTTTTTTGTTTGTTTTTATTTTGTTCGCCAGAGGATTTATTATGAACAAATACTATTCAGCTGTTCCATCAAACCAATAACACTGACATCACTCAACTCACATCACTTGGTTTGAGGAAGCCTGAGTCTCAAAATATGTCATTCACTGAGTCCTTCAGTTTTGCATTCTGACCTGGGTCTATGATGTTGCAGAAACCTGCAATTATCCAGCTTTCGTATGCCTTCCTCCACCCAACTTCACATCATGCAGTGATTATTTTACCTTCACACAAAGCTTTACCAATAATTCAGAAATATGCACACCTGTTAAAAGAGAGGGGTGAGTTAAGAATGGCTCCACCCCCCCAAAAAAAGGTTGCTATGAATAGAGCAGTCCAGATTTCTTGTCACTCCAAAACTTTCCTCTTTGTGTCACAGTAATTCTTTAAACAAATATTTTGCTGGTCAGGGAAGTGGGAATTTGCCAAAAATCAGCGTCTTCTGTTCTTTGCAATCAGATGCATTGAGTCCTGTCTAATAGATCTTTTTGATCTTTTTGATTTTGATCAGTCAAATAAATTCTAGCTTGCTAAAACTGATCGATTTGAAGACATGATAGTAAATGTTAGAAAGTACACCTTCATTCGAAGATAATGTAAACATGTTTGGTTAAATATGAAGACAAAACTGCAATTACAATTTATTGGAGATGACTCGACTGTCAACACTTAAATCAACTTATTTGTCAAATGTTGGAGGCTGGACTAGCACCATGTAGTTAGTTGACTTAATATTTTATTATTATCTCTCACCCTTTTTTTCTCCGTTCTTACTGTTTGTTGATCTTTCATTTGTCTTTTCCCGAGGATATCTCTCTCTTTTGGTGTCTGGCTTTCATTCAGTGTTATAAGCACGCCCTGAGGTGCGTGGAGTCAAGTAAGGCCCCTTAACGAGGTCTTCCGTTCAAATGCCAGAGGTGTAGTTTAAATAGTGTCAGCAGCTGGAGCTCATAGCATTGCTTACCTTGCCTCGTAATCACAATCAGAGTCCAAAAAAAAAAAAAGAGTGGCTTATTTTCTTTTTTTAATCAGAAAAGCTCTTAACTCATAACCCAAAGGCTCTACTCTGAGTTTTATCTGAATAACAAGCATTGCTTCAATGATCTGATTATTATTAAACCAAATGGGTGGTTTAAAAAAAAAAAAAAAAGGATAAATAGAATTTTATGTCAAATCTCCAGATTTTTTAAAATTTCTTCCATTAAAAGTTAAGGTAACCAGCTTGTTTTTATAGTACGAGGTGATCCATGCTTCTCCATCAAAGTCAGAACAGCAGTTTTACGGCATCTTACGGATTACAAAAGCAGCATCAATATATATGTAGCAATCAGTATTAGAATATTAACTCTCTCTACATATTGTAACTATAAATCTCATCATCTCAATGACATTGTGGCATGTTGAACATCACTAATGGTTGTGACAGTCGTTTATTTAACAGCGTTCAACACTGTAGCTTTTTTGAGGTCTTAAATAATTGACAAGTTATGTCAGTCTGGTTTAGTTTGATGAAAGTGCCATCTTTCTGGTTGACGCAGCTGGCTGTGTGGCTGATGGCTCCATGCAGCACCAGCTGTCCCCATGGATGGAAATGTGGAGGAACTAAAAGAAAACAACAAAAAAACAGTAGAACATGTTTTCCCCGCTGTGGCTACAGTTCTGGGAGGTTGTGAAAAGACTGACACAACGTTGTTTCTGAACACAGCAGGAAGCAGTTCACTGTATCTTTGAATTCAGTCTTAAGCATTTTGAGGCAGGAAACTGTAAAACTCTGAACTATGAAATGCTACGCCGAGAGTTTGCTGACATGACCAAAATCTTTGTGTCAATGCCAAGTTCACATCATGTTCTACATTATAGAAATGTGAGCAGGGGTCTTGTGTGGGAGCTGTGGGGGGGGCTTGTAACTGCCACAATATATCACAGAAAGCTGCTCTATGGCTGCAGAGCCATTAGCTTCAGAAAATCCAATACTAACACCAACACAATTAGTTAATTAAAAGATAGCATCTTATATACTAAATGTTTATGCTTAAATCATACCTTGGAGGGAAAATGAATAACTGTTTATATATCACAAGAGTAACTTTAATGCCATTTCCAATTTGTAAAGCTACATTTTTAATTGCCATTCACATAATTAACTTTGTCCAGAATGGGTGCAGTAAGTCAAAGAGTAAGCTAGTGATTATTTCAAAAGCTATGACATTTTATTGCTTGCAGATTTACTTTATTTCTGTTAATATTAAATATAGGTTTCAAAGGTGGAAAGTAACTTTGCTAAGTACATTCTTCCTTTATTATGTTATTGAAGTAAAAGACACATTGTGGTGCTTTAAGCTGCTTTTCTTCTGTCATTCCAGTATATTTGAGAGACATTTTTATAAACTGTTTATTTGCCAACTTTGAAAGTGAGGTACTTCAAAATGAAGATTTTAGTGGTTTGGAAACTTCTGGTGTCTTACACTGATGTGTCCTGCTCCTTTTTCTTTTTGCTGTGTTGTTAACCTCTGAGTAGTGATTTTCTTTCCCCGTCAACACTGAGCAAATATCTCTCCAAAAGTCAATAATTACAGGAAATATACAAAAAAAAAAAAAATTCAGATCCATTTGATCCATGCAAACAAGTTTCATCAAGCTTTCAGTCTATCGACATTAAATCAGGGCATTGCAGTGCCCTTGAGATCTCAAATTAATTATCTCGCTATGACGGGAAAACGGAGGAAAAAATAATTCGTTATCACGAGAAAACGGCGGAGGTATGTCATTATCACGGGAAAACGGGAGAAATAAAATGTATGCATGTATGACCGTTTAGGGCTTCCGTATACCACCACCTCAGATTCAAAGGAACAGAACATAAGGGTTCAGTTGCTGCTCATCATCACCAGTAAACATCAGGACTAACTGTGGGGAAGAATTAGCTCAGGCTCCAAAATTTAAGTATTTGGAATAATAATAAGAATGATCAGAGTTTTTTAACTGACTCAGATTATTATTTTATATTTTACCTCATCAGATTTACCGGATGTCATTGTTTATAAATTCTATGTAATTAGATTTGCACATTTTTCTTCTAACTTCTATTTTACGCTGTTAATGTGCTGATGTTTACGTTATTTCATGGTGCGTTCTTATTGGTCGGTTCGCTGACAGAGATCGTAGCGGCAGCGATCAGACGGCTGATATCTCACTCAGCCAGTCTTTGTTTGCAACCCAGTGTAACACGTCATGTTCCACAGCACTCAGGAAACCCCTCCTATGTTCAAGGCAAAAACGAAGTTCAGTCTCTTATCGGTGCACAGTTCTGCAGATCAGGAGAACAATGTCATGATTTATTGGACAAGAACTAAATTAAACTAAAATACTGAAGCTCTTTTCCCCTCATTATCCAAGAGCTTGTTTGTTTCCTGACAGTTTTCTAGATTGAAAAAAATTATATGAATACAATTATAAAGAATATAATTGATCTAGAATGACTTGAATTATAATTGGGTTATAATTAATGGGATTTAACTTGAAAATAAATGGACTAATATATAATGAACTGGACTGTATTTAATTAAATGTATTGTATAAAGAACATGTTTGCTTCCTCTGTAAAAAGCTCAGTGGTTACTTTTGTAGTGAAATTAAAAATATATATTGAATTGAACACACAAAAGCTTTAATAACTAAGGGGTGTGGTCTGTAGCGCATCTTAGCTGAACCTTGCAAGTGTGGTGGATAAATGTGTCAGTCAATTACAAGTGCATGTCCTTTACTAAATGCTCCCCACAGAGGCAATTTCCAGATGGTTTCTTGTAACAACCATCTGGTGCAGTATAGTTGGTTATAATTTGATGAGGTCGTCCACTGCAGGCATTATACACAGCAAGTGCTTGTGCTTTCATGAGGTCCAACATTGAAAAGGGAAAGCTTTTAGTAGAAAATTTACAACTTTCACTGTGGACTTTTTTTTTTTCAACAGTATTAAAGAAATATTAAATGGAAAAGGAAAAATATTTGAAATGAAATCACATACTGTATGCATCACTGCAATAAAAGGTAATGGCACATTATGTGTTTATCTATGTGTACAATTGTTATTTATTTATTTCTAATCTAGATGTGTTTGCTAGCCAGTAGCTATGCAGCTGTCCACTGTAAACGACAAACAGTTTTTGAACATTGTTGTCAAGATGTCCTACTTAAACATTCAAGCACATGGTGTTATTTTATGCCAATAAACATCTTTGAGTCTGAGCCTCCAGGTTTCATCTCGTCAGTCTGTGACACTAACATGAAAGTTAACTCGAGCAGCTGCGCTGCAAAACTGTCAGCTGTATCACTGACATGAAAATACGTTCAACCTCCAACACAGTTTCAAAGACACTGAAGTGTGAAGTACATGTTTCACTACTTTCTATTATCCTTGAATATTCTGTGCTGTGAACAAGAAATGACAGGAAATCAGTTTAGGCTCTAAACACAAAGTCAAGCTTGTAGTTTTCATTTAATTTTAATTAAAAGCACCATGGCGGTAGGCAAAATCACAGCTCCGTGATTAAATCTTACTACCATTTTGTCTGGGTGGATTTGATGAGGAAAATGTCACTTTAATAACAAATATAATTAATTCAGGTAAGGCTCCTAGTTCATGTTCTGACTGCAGTGCTGAATTAAAACTTTACTTGACTTAATGGCAGACTGCAACAACCAGCCATGTTGTTGTTTATGCCCCAACGCTGATGTCAGAAAAGTGTCAGAAAAAGCATGGTCTGTTTACACCCGCACATTTGTTAGAAGAGAAAATAAGTGAATTCACAGATGTGGGTGGAATACACTTAACTTTAAAATACTGGAAAACATGCAGTCAAAGGTAGAGAGTGGCTGCAACATGAGCTTTAGGTCCTAGAAAATTATTATTATTATTATATTACTATAATATTGCTCTCCTGATTTTTTTTTTTTTACAGTATTTTATGAACTAATAAACTAGGTATACAGTCTTTCTTTTTTGAGAGAAATCATGCATTCCCAAGCAAACATGGTAATTTCATAGATGCTAATGTTAAAAAGCTGTTTGATGCCTGACATGTTGTATATATTTCTGCACATATAGCTCATCACCTGAGATTTAAGGATCAAGTAAATGATCCACAACAAAGTCTATTCCATTCAAAATGATTTCCTACATCGTTAAATAACTTATGTGATTCAGGGTATTGAGTCACTGCCTAATCAAGTTTCTCTTTAGATTTGGGGAAGAATGTCCTTTAGGATCCTATCTCCACCTGTTTCACTGAGGAAAGAAGGATTTTGTGCTCGAATATCAGTTTTTGTTTTCTCTCTCTTTGAACAAAACCATCCACATTGAAAAGAAAAGGTTTTATTTTTGTGTCATCATTCCATAAAACATTTTTCCAGTAAGCATTTTTGGCTTGTCTACATGATCTTATGCACATCACAGACATTTTTCGTTAAAGAGCACTGCATTTCTCCCTGCAGCTGTCTAACCGTAACCCTGACTCATGAGAATTAGACAATTTTAAAGTTGCTCAAAGGTTACCCCTCTTGAATTTGTGCTCTAATGGTCTATTCATCATACTGCTCATGCACTGATTATTTTGGATGCACCACTCTAAAAGGATCACAGTGGTATAGATACGATGATGTTATCCTGAATCAAGAGCATACTGTAGATGTCCAAATGAAGAGCGCAATTTCTTGTTTTCACACTTTCACACAGATGCTGTCCTCCATGCCCTGCCCTCATATCCAAAAGCTTCCTGTCTGCATGTAAAAATAGTCTGATTCACTGCAAAACATTTTACATCCTTAATTGCACATCCATTTTTTACATTTCAGGCCTGGAACAGATACCAAAAAAAAAGCACTGTTCTCTCTTACAAAACATTAAAGGTCTTACAGCATTAATGACAACAAACAAAAAAACATTGGTATCTTGTCCCATTCTCCCTAGAAACCCTTTTTATATTTGCAAACATATGGGGTCATCATTGCCCCATTTTTTTTTTTGTTGCTTGTTTTGTTTGTTGAAATCCAACACACATTCCCTCCTTGGTACAGGTCAGGACTGCAGTATCTGTTCCTCTTTCTGGCCATGCTTTTTCTAATGTCTGCATCGTCTTAAAGGGACATCCCTTGAAAACATTTTGTCTTTTAAGTCACCATATGTTGCTCTGTTAAAGGGATGTCAAACTGCATTTCATCCAGAGCCACATCATCACTGGTTACCATTAAAGGGCCAGTTATTCTTTATTTCCTCAACTAGCTATGTTGTCAGATTTCCTGCTAGTTCCTGGACTTAGTTGTAAAAAATATACATATGTATATATAGGCCTATATATATATATATATATTGTAATTCTTTTTTGGAAAGTGAATTTTTGTGATAAAATCTAAAATTAAAAAAATAATTAATTTTGAAAATTTAGCAATTTTTATTATCAATTTTAGGCTTTTGTACTGAAATCACAATTTTTTTCTTGTGTAATCGCAAATAAAAAAAAAAGTGACTTTTTAACTTAAAATTACATTTTTTTGTTTAAAAATATAAATTTTTTTGCAACAATTTGACATAAACGTACGACATTCATAAAATTGAAAAATTTGTATAATTTCAACTTTTTGTTGTAAAATCAGAAATTGTTTTTTATTTTTTTTTATTTTACAATAATCACCGGTTTGAACAAATTTAGCCGTCTTAAAGTTTCCTCAGAAATGTTATAGTTTTAAGTTTTCTTTGGGCGCTCTCGCAGCCCAGATTTGCCCATGAGCCCACGGGGCTTGAGTTTGACACATCTGCTCTAACACCTCACTTTTCTGAATTACATCGTTTTTGTCTTTTTTAAACAAACATATCCAAATATATGGAATGTCATTCTCCAAAAGAGACCTGGAAAAGTCTTTTGTCTTATTCCACGATATCAAATTGAATCAAACTTTATTTATATAGCACTTTTCATACAACAGAAGCGCAAAGTGCTTTACATAATAAAATCAACACTAACATATAAAAACTCACACTCTCATTTTCACACACATCCTCTCATTGATACCTACACAGCACACATCTACTATAATAAATAACTAGAAAACAATAAACTAAATCAAACTAACAAAATAAATAAATAAACAAAATAAAATTCATGTATAAACTAAGCTAAAAAGGAAGGTGTTTAGCCTCTTTTTAAAAACATCAACAGTCTCTGCAGCACTGAGGTCCTCTGGTAG
This sequence comes from Arrhamphus sclerolepis, assembly GCA_037176975.1. Taxonomy (NCBI): domain Eukaryota; kingdom Metazoa; phylum Chordata; class Actinopteri; order Beloniformes; family Hemiramphidae; genus Arrhamphus; species Arrhamphus sclerolepis. Next base: position 10,355 of record JBAMYA010044181.1, read on the forward strand.
GCTGACCCACAGATGAGGACCAGTTATATTCTAACTTTAGGAACAATTAAAAGGCCGGTCAAATAAATAAGAAGGACCAAGACCATTAAGACATTATAAACTAATAAAAGAACCTTAATATCAATCTTGAAACACATGGGGAGCCAATGTAGTGATTTTAAAACTGTATTAATGTGGTCCTGCCTTCTGGTCCCCATCATCAGCACACATGCAGCTGAATACTGGAGTTGTAAACTGGAAATACTCTCTTTAGAAAGACCAGAGAGCAGGGCATTACAATAATCTATTCTACTAGAAATAAAAGCATGCATCAGCACCTCTGTGCTGGCAAAAGAGAGAAATGGGCGGATTCTGGCAATGTTTTTGAGATGATAAAACCCTGTCTTTGTTACATTTCTAATATGTGGAGTAAAGTCCAGCTCAGAGTCAAAAAGGACACCCAGATTTCTCACACACTGAGAAGGTTTAACATTTTGCAGTTTTGGTAAAATTATTTCCTTATTTTGTCCTGGTTAAACTGTAAGAAATTTTCTGCCATTCATGACTTAATCTGTAAAATGCAGTTTAAAAGAATGTTAACTGGTTCATCAGGAGACACAGCGATGTAAAGTTGTGTATCGTCTGCATAGCTGTGAAAACCAACAGCATGTTGCCTGATGACGTCCCCAAGTGGCAACATGAATAGATAAACACATGTATAGATTTATACAGTTCCACTGTGGAACTGTGGTCCGTCATAAACGCGTCCAAGCTGAGAGATGTTGATGTCGTCTCTAGACAAGGCTGAGCTAAAGCTTCTTTTTTGCACAGTAAAGTTTTAAGTGACATGTGGGAAACTAGTTCCATATTGTAATTCTTGACAAAGCCTTCCCAAAGCAACCCCTGGTGTTTATACCAGCCATTGATGAATGATGTCCTAATAATGTCCTAATCATGATTTATAAGCCAAATACAGTTGTTTAAAATCCAGCTAAAACAAGTACAACTTTGATATTTTGATAGAAACACTTTTCTGACCACAATCAGTCACCGATGTCAATATTAGATACTTAATGTTATAATTGTCTTTATTTTTAACAAAACTGAGAAAATAGATTTTCAAGTTTTCTGTCTTTGGTCTCTTATTAGAAAAAAAAACTCACAAAAGTTAGAAATACTCTACACTGTAAAGCCCTGCCTTCTTTCCCAGATATCTTTGAAGAATGAATAATGTCACACACCCAGTCACGGCACTCACTCTGACTAATTTTCCCTCCAGTCCTGTTCCACTTGACAGGCGTTACTCCAAAAATCATTTTGGAGTATACTTATTTTCTGCCCCTTCTCCCTTCCACCTCATCAGAACTATTAGGAGATTAAGTGCAGGCAGGCAGACACTGTGGAGAAAGATCAGAATGAATATACAGCGAGTCCCACACTTGAGATTCCAGTTATTCATTTGCTCTCCCACTCTTTTTTTTTTCTTTCTCAATTCTCCCTTGCAGGCATAGAAACAGCTTTTATTATGAGCATCATGAAATCCTCTCTGGTCATAAATTATTAGATTTATCATCTCCGTGATCAAGGAAAGAGTTTTAAAATTAATAATTAAAGGCTTTTTACGGCCAATAGAAACCCCTCTCTCTGTTAAACGCAGTTTTTCGTCTTAGTGCCGCGCATGACAGAGAGTGAGATCAAGCTGCTTCTGTCAGCTAGAAACTGAGCAGCTGTTAATGGCGCTGGAGGTTTAATGAGGGCATGATGTGGTATATTTTCATTTGCCTGCCCCAAGTGATTCTTTGGCTGGCAAAACTACAAAATATCGTTATTCATCAGAGCCAAGAAGCCACTTTGACGATAACGCCACCAAAGTATATCCACTTCTTCAGTGCTGCAGAGACTCAGAGGGGCAATTTCATGCCCCCTTCCCTCAACTGCTGGGTCATCTTCAAGAAGAAATCCTGTTTAGTGTGCTTGCCGGATAATGATATATGCACTGAAAAGTTGTAAACGTGACTTGTCACTCCAGGCACGCGGCCCTACCTCACACATAGAAACACAGTCATACAGACTCAACATAAAACCCGAGTGAGTGGTATATTATTAGCAGCATCTGGAGCTCGGTTTGGCCCCAAGGCTAAGACAAATAGGGATCCTCTGTTTTACTGGATAACACAACAAAAGCGGAAAAACAAGATTCTACAGCAGATCTTTCAGAGTGTATGTTTGTGTCCTCAACAGAAATGAGGAAATATCTCAGTGGCACCTTATATAAAAGGAGGGGGGGGGGGGGGGGGGGGGGGGGGGGGGGGGGGGGGGGGGGGGGGGGGGGGGGGGGGGGGGGGGGGGG
>JBAMYA010044182.1:0-12682 GCA_037176975.1 Arrhamphus sclerolepis
AGAGCAGCTGATTTAAGGTGGAATAACTGAGGTGGAGAGCAGCTGATTTAAGGTGGAATAACTGAGGTGGAGAGCAGGTGGTTGATGCCAGGTCAGAATTTAGGAAACATTGAAGATGATTTTCCAATAAAAGTTGATCAACTCTTTTTCTCTTAACAGCTCCGGTTCTGGTTCTGGACGCCTCTGAAAGCAGATCAGATGACTTTTGTGCTCGAGCGTGAGAGAGGTGATGAGGAGGTGCCTGAATCACACAGGAAGACGGATGTGGCCCCTCTTCCTGCAGCAGCGGTTTTCAGCACTTCAGGTGTTGGACAGATCACATCCGAGACGACCTTTGAAGAGGTCGGCTTCAGCTTCAGGTAGAAGCAAGTATTTGGATCGGATCGGTGCCATCTGATAGAAAATGTTCTGCCATGATTTATGATTTGCTGTTTTGCTTTTGATCTGCAAAGTAACGAGCAAATAAAAGTGGCTGTGCTGAGCAGCAGCTGCAGGGCCCCTGGTGGACAATTCAGGGAAATGACTTTTGGAGACTAAAAGCACAATTTTCTTTGTAGAATTGCAAATTCAAAAAAGAACTGACTTTTTCTGTAAAAAAGCTAATTTTGTTGTAAGATGGGCAATTTCACATTATATTGTTTTTGTAAAAAAAAAAAAAAAAGTGACTTTTTGTCATAAGAGTTTACATTTTACAAAATTGAGAACTTTATCATAAAATTGACTTGCACTAAAATCAATTTCTGTATTTGTAAAATTACAAATTTAAAAACATCTGATTTAACTGAAATTACTTTTGATGTTGGAAAATATCAACTTTTTGCAACATTTTGTCATAAAATTGTAAACAAATAAAATTACAAAATTTTCTACAACTTCACATTTTTGTTGTAAAGAAGTTAATTTGAAGGCAGCAGGGAGTCTTGGTGGTCAGCTGTTCCTCACAGCCAGAAGGTTCCTGGTTCCAGCCTCCACAGGGGCCTTTCTGTGTGGAGTTTCCATGTTCTCCTCGTGCTTGCGTGGGTTCTCACCGGGTTCTCTGGCTTCCTCCCACAGTCCAAAACATGCTCGTTAGGTTAATTGGTGTTCCTAAATTGCCTCTAGGTGTGAGTGAGAGTGTGAATGGTTGTCCTGTGATGGACTGGAGACCTGTCCAGGGTGGACCCCTGCCTCTCGCCTGAAGTGGGCTGGGATAGACTCCAGCAGACCCCCGTGAACCTGTACAGGAATTAGGTATAGATGAGGGATGGATGTTTTTTTTAATAAAAATCAATTTGAATCACATGATAATAGACATTTGGGTAACTGAAATTGATTACGCTTTTTTTTTTTAATGAATCTGACATAACTTTATTCGGCATGTCTTTATCTAGATTTTTATACGCGTTGTTCAGAAGGAATGCAGTGTTTCCTGATGGTGAGGATACAGTGACACATTGGCTCTTTTATGTGCCTTAATGTTCTAAACACATGGCTGATATTCCAGAGGTGGACTAGATGGTCATGTCAAAGTGGGAGTGTAGATCATCTGCCTTAGATATGAACCTTTGTAGGAGCAAACAGACTGTGCATGTGTTTTTGGTCAATTACAGGCTGCTTATTATCAATGACTGCTTTTTTGCAACTCATCACTAATCTCTGTCCCAGGTGGATGGATTTAATATCTGGCTGACTCGATTGTCCTAGCAATGACAGTAAGACTGATGCTCAACAAATCTATCAGTTGTTTGGATTTTTTTTCTTCTTAGTGGATTTGGCTGGAGGCTTCAGTCTGGGAACCATCCTTCATGATTCTAAGATTGACTGGCTGGAGCTCAATGAAACCGGGTTCAAACTGTTGTTCAGGGACAAGAAGCTGCGGGTGAGAATGAAACCTCAGCCCTGAGGGCGTTGATTAAAAAAATAAAGAAAATATGGATTTATGAGATCTGCAAATCACTGCATTCTGTTCATATTTATGTCTATTTATGAAATGAATAGACGTAATGAATGAATAGATATGATTACTCCTGCTCCCCTGAGCCCCAATTCTACCACATACATATACGCTACTGGTCAAAGGTTTTAGGGCACCAAAATTCTTCCAATTTTTTTATTAATTCAAAAAAGGTTGAAGTCCAACAAATAGCTCGAAATGCTATAAAGGTAACTAGTGAACTTCCAGGGGTTAACAAAAAAGGTAGAGTTACCCAAAACTGAAAAGTAATGTACATTTCAGTATCATACAAAAACTGCCTTTTTCAGGGAACAAAGCAAATCAGCTTCAGTACTTCTGAAACAGGCAGTCACATTTAATCTTTTTATTCTTTACTTTTTCACCTAGTTTTGAGACTTTTATTCTTCGTAGTTGTAATTCGCATCTGTTTCCATTTTATTCTTCTATTGTTTTTATTTGTTTTAATTATTTTGGTGTCCAGCACTTTGGCCAACTGTGTTAAATTGAAGGTGTCTTATAAATAAAAAAAAAAAAAAGAGTTTAGCTGAGTTGCAAACTCATAATGAGATCAAGGGGACTCTGGCAAACAGAGCTTTTGAAAATATGAGACATTATCTTAAAATCTTAAGCTCATTGAAATGCAAAGCTTAGCTTTTCATAGTGACAAAAGTCACTATAAAATTTAAAACATTGATTTTCAAAAAGTGTTGAAAAAATGTAGTGATCACTTTGTGGATGATGAACTTAAATTCCCTACATCCCTGTATTTCTCTCTTTACCTCAGCTCCATCTATATGACATAGAGTCCACAGTGAAGACCACACTGCTGAGTTTCTGCTCTTATGTCCAGTGGGTGCCTGGCAGTGATGTTATTGTTGCCCAAAACAGGGGAAACCTCTGCGTCTGGTACAGTATTGATAGCCCAGAGAGCATCACTATGTTCCCAATCAAGGTGAGGTTTGTCCTTTGCATGTGTAAGTGGGTACCATAGAGCTGTATCATTTACTTTTATTTACGTCGTTATTTGTGTGTCTGTGCTGAGCAACCACAGAACAGCATTTGAATCAGGAACCTTGCTAATGTGAAGCAATGGTTCTAAACACCACATCATTTTTGAAGGAAATGTTTTTTTTCCACACTTTCACACAGTATTCTGTGATCTATGGCGTGCTTTAATTATAAGGCAACAAATGCATATGGATATTTTTGCTATACAGATGGTTGTTCAGAGAGTCAGTTCAGAAAGGTCTATAAGGGAAAAACAGTCTTGCTAAAGATCAAGCCCAGATGAAACTTCTGCAGAAATGCCCACAGAGTCACAGAGTCTTTGTCAGCCTGGCTACAGTGCTGAACAGAAAATGTGTCTTATTTTTGTTTTTTCCTCGATATAATAAATAATAATTTGTCTTGGCATCGTAAAGGCTGTTTTTATTTGCTGTTAGACTATCTGTCTACACACTGGTTAACAAGAATACAAATTTCTTTCATTTTTTGTTTTAAATGTGCAAATATGTGAGTTATACCAGGGAGCTGAGCTCCTATGGTTAGTGGCCCTATTTTTCAGAGGGGCAGCAGCATGTGAATGAAATGAACTGACGCAGGTTCTACACCTTAGGTAAGAATGGGATTGATGGTGTGATTGAAGGAGTGTGTCAGTTTTACTTTTTAAGAGAAGCTCATTAATCTCAGAGAAAATCAAAGGCTACCTTCAGACACTCTAGATAAGTACCAGCATAGGCAGGAACACTGCCATTAACAAAACTGGCTTTTCTCAACCCACTCAGGAGGGTTGGACGAAGCATGAAACTTCAGTGCATTTAGGATTAGCTTTTATTTGAAGGCTGGAGTTATAGATAGCTGCTACTCCTCCACCTTTACCCGTGCTTTGGGAAATATAATAACTAATATAACTGGATGTCACTGACTCATTTAAATTGATACACTCTTCCTTCTGTAGCCACATTTCTGATAAACAGAATTGGGAATATTTCACTCTGAGTATCCACAATTAGATGAATGACTAACATTTAACAGTTTGGCATCTGATTATTCTACCTTTTGACTTTAAAAGGGTAATTATGTTTAGGTTAGTTTGGTGAATAATGCCTTGAATGCTTTGTGCTTGGTAGACTTTGGGAGGACACTCCAGTCCTGTTTTTTTGTGGTAGGTAGCATTCCTACATAATCAGTGCCTTATCTTGTATTACCAACTGAGCTGGTTATGCAAAAACTAAATGGCCAATTGACACACAAGCCAAATTAAGGACAAAGGACAAGGCTGAAGATGAAAACTGGCTGCATGAAAACAGTGCTGATTCTACTGGACATCACAGCAAAACAGTCGTGATTCTACTGGACATCACTGCATTAAAATAGTTATGATTCTAATGGACTTCACCACACTTAAAACAGTCATGATTCTTATAGACATCACAGCATTGAAAACCATGATTCTAATGGACATCACTGCATTCCAACAGTCATGATCCCATGGACTTCACTGCATTTAAAACAGTCATAACTCTACTGGACATCACTGAATTTAAACAGTCATGATTCTACTGGACATCACTTGAGACCTGGACATAATGAGCTTCCAGAAGTCACTGTGAACTGTAATCAGCAAATGCAAGTCAAGGATTCTGAATGTCCCTTTGGAGACTAATCGTAATTTTGAATTTGAAAGCTATATCCTGCAAAATAAAAGGGATATCTGAGGCCGATTCAGAAACAACACTTTCTTCTCCAGGCCAAAGCTCATCTAAAAATGATCTGAGACAAAACGGAAAACTATCTTGTGGTCAAGTTAATGAAAATCTGAAATTCTTTTTGGAAACCAAAGATGTCATGTTCTGCCCACCATCCAGCCTGTTATCAATGAAAGTCCAAAAGCCTGCATCTCTGATGTTATGGGATTATGTTGGCTGAGAGTCCAGGTGCTGAACTTGTTTGCCTGTAGTTCAGACCTTTCACCTATAGAAAACATTTTGCACATCATAAAACAAAAAATCAGCAATGGTCCAGGACTGTTGAGAAGCTAAAATCTTGCATCAGACCACAATGAGACAACATTCCTCTTTCAAAACTTGTCTCTTCATTTCCCAGACATGAAAGAACGTGCTTCACAATGGGAAACAGCATCCAGTTCCAACTTTTTTGAGACTTGTTTCTGCCATCAGACCAAATGAGCTAATACATATACACAATGCACAACATCTGATATGTTCTTTATTAGGAATAAAACATGGGTTTATGAGAGTGGCAAATTATTGCACTCTGTTTTTGCTTACATTTTCCACACCATCTCAATTTGTTTGGATTATTAATTTATTTTTTTCAGATCAAGGCAGCCAAGGTGACAATGCTATGTTTTTTTCTGACTCTGAGGATTTAAGGGGAAGTGTTTTTTCGTTTTAAATAAAATCTCCACTTTGACTCATCTTTATACAATGTAGTGTAGATGCATAGTAGATCATCTTTTAAAAACAAATGCATTTATTTTTTGTATGTGTAAAATTTCAGTCTTTAAGGCTACCAGTAACAAAAACAGTCTCAATAAAGATGCAGGCTAAAAAGTAGAGAAAAGATTTCCCCTTGAATTAAGACTGGACAGAGATGTAAGGAGACATCAGATGAAATATGCAAATGCCTCAAGTTTGTACCTAACACACATTTGTTTTTTCCTTTGTTAGGGAGAAATTGAGGATCTAGAAAGAAGTGATGGGAAGACAGTTGTGATTGTGATCGAGGGTGTTAACACAGTAACATACACACTGGATGAAGGTCTCATTGAGTTTGGCACTGCTATCGATGATGCCGACTATGACAGGTAAGTTTAGACTCCCATTTTATTTTTATTTATTTAGAGTGGCATTAACACCTATTTGTGGCATGATGGTTTCTTTTCCAGAATATATTTAAACATATACGATAAATTGACCTAATTTGGATAACCGCTTTTGTTTAATTGACGTATTGATACATTCTTTTTGCCTCTTAATCCAGTGAAAGCTGCATTTTTTTATTGTAATCAAACATTAAGAATCACTAAATACCACCGATCATCCCTCCTGGTTTTTGTGTTTCCCTTGCTCTTGAAACTGAAATAGTAATGAATTTTGTTATCAAATATAATCATAAATATGCTCCGTGTCAGGATAAACTCTGATAACTTCTGCAAGCTAGCTTTACGGTAAACCAAATGACTAGAGCGCAGCTTATTCATCACAACAGCAACTAATCAAAGTGTAACCTAGCTAATCATTACCGAACACACCAAAACAGCCTTTTCTCATGACAGAGAGAATCAGAAATTTCATGTGCTGGGTAAAAATGCACATTGGCTATTTTCTTTAAAAGCAACATTACATCCCCTATTTAGAGATCCCAGAAAATAGATCTAATCAGCCAGTTAATGCAGTTCATGAGACCTTTAATATTTCATTAATAAAAATGGAGCAATATGTTGCATCCATTGAATGGTTGAAAGCATGCACAGTCTATGTGGTTGGGTATTGGTATTCAAAGGCTACATTTAAAGCCTTCTATGTTACTTGGCAGGACATATATATCGTAAAACTGCGTCATAAACTTACCAAATCCACCAAATGGCTTCTCAGTTAGTGATTTTTCTATGGACTTGAATAGCATCCTGTAATAATTGATAAATGATTTTCACATAAGTCTTTTGATAACTCTTCCATTAGGTGGGACACACAGACAGATAGTCTGGCTGAGCACTCTGATTCGGGTACCCTGGTTGCAATGATAACAGCGAGGCAGCAGCTTTATGACAAGACTGTTTATTTGCTCAATTTCCAGTGCAAAATTACAAACAAAGTCCAGTCTGCTGGTCTGGCGGTCTTCCTCCCCCCAGAACCAGCGTGCTGCTGTTTAAAGGGAGCTTTATTAGTACATGCAACACAGGTGTGCCCATCAGTCCCTCCCGAGTGCTGTTTCCTGAGCCATACCTGCAGCCGAGCAGAACCACACCCTGCCACCACACCATTATACAGTCAAATCCCCTTGTATGCAAAATGGAGTTAGTAAAAGCCTGGTCATGTAGTAGTTGATGCATACACATCAATGGAGAATACTGTGGATGTCCTTCAGATCCTATGTCTGTGATGACAGCCCCAGAGTGGGCAGGGAAACGCTGGCCAGAGCTTCAGCATCAACCATTCCCACAACACTTACACTCACATGCTACTAGGGCTGGGCAATGTGACTTCAAATCAATATTATGACTAATTGAACAAGTTACCTCCATTATGATTCATTAATTAATCATTTTTTGCCTCATAAATTACTGACAAGGTTTTTGCTGCAAATATAATCAACTGTTAGATATTTTTCTAAGAAAAAAAGTGCATTCTTGATTTTAAAATAAGTCAAAGGAAGCAAACACTGTTTAAACTTTATACGGTCCATCCCAGCTATCCATCCATTAACTTCACCAGACTCCCCGATCCCCAGCCATCTCCTCCAGCTTTTCCAGAGGAATAAAGAGGTGTTCCCAGACCTGCCGAGAGACATAATCTCTCTGGCATGTGCTGGGTCATCCCCAGGGCCTCCTTCCAGTTGGACAAGCCCAGAACACCTCTTGAGGGAGGCTGGGGCATCCTTACCAGATGCCCGTACCACTTCAACTGGCTCCTCTCGATATGGAGGAGTAACGGCCCGACACTGAGTCCCTCCTGGATGACTGAACTTCTCACCTTATCTCGAAGGGAGAGTCCAGCCACCCTGCGGAGGAAACTCATTTCAGCTGCTTGTTTCCGCGATTTCATTCTTTCAGTCACTACGCACAGTTCATGACCATAGGTGATGGTGGGAACAAAGATCTACCACAGTTCATGACCATAGGTGATGGTGGGAACAAAGATCTACCACAGTTCATGACCATAGATGATGGTGGGAACAAAGATTTACCACAGTGCATGACCATAGGTGATGGTGGGAACAAAGATCTACCACAGATCTACCACAGACTTTCACTTACAGTGCATAAACTATGGTCATGCACTGTAAGTGAAGGTGGCTAGGTGGCAGTGGTAGGGGGTTTGGCCATGAACCTGATGGTTGATGTTCGAGCCCCCTCCTGGGTACACCGAAGTTTCCTTGGGCAAGGCACTGAATCCCTGATTGCTCCCAGTTGTCTGGCGAGCGCCATTGTATGGCAGCTCTGCCGACAACCGGTGTGTGTATGTGTGTGTGAATGGGTGAATGCTTACAGTGTAAAGTGCTTTGGCGCTGTAGAAAATACAGTTGTAAAGCGCTATATAAGTGCAAGCCATTTACCATTTAGGTGATGGTGGGAATGGAGATTGACCAGTAAACAGAGTCTTTCCTTTTGGCTCAGCTCCATCTTCACCACAACAGACCACTACAGAGTCCACATTACTGCAGATGCCGCACTGATCCATCTGTCAGTCTCCTGCTCCATCCTTCCCTCACTTGTGAAAAAGATCCCAAGATACCTAAACTTCTCAACTTGAGGCAGAAGCTCATGCCCAACCCAGAGAGAGTTCTATCCTTTTCTGTCTGAGAACCATGGTTTGGGATTTGGAGGTGCTGATTCTCATCGCCCTTCACTTTGTACTCGGCTGTGAACTGCTCCAGTGAGAGCTGAAGGTCTCCACCGATGAAGCCAACAGGACCACATCATCTGCAAAAAAGAAAGAAGCAATCCTGAAGTCACCAAACTGGAACCCGTCTGCCCCCTAGCTGCACCTAGAAATTCTGTCCATACAAGTTATGAGTAGAATAGGTGACAAAGGGCAGCCCTGGCGGCGTCCAACTTTCATCAAAAACAAGTCCATCTTACAACTGGCAATGTGAACCAAACTGTCACTCCATTAGTACAGGGACTGGGTAGCCCGTAACAACGGACCTCGTACTCCATATTCCTGGAGCACCCCCCACAGGACACCCCGAGGGACACGGTCAAATGCTATCTTCAAGACCACAAAACACATGTGGACAGGCTAGGCAAATTCCCACGCCCCCTACAGGACTCCAGTGAAGATGTAGAGCTGGTCCAGTGTTCCATGACCTTACCAGGAAGGCTGAGGAGTGTGATTCCCTGTAACTGGAACACATCCTCCTTTCCCCCTTCTTAAAAAGGGGAACCACTCCAGTACTGACCCAGATGTCAGATGTATGGGAAACTTTGGAACACTTTAAACTGTTCATCTTACAGATGGTCTTGTTGCTTTCTTTAGCCTTGACTAATTTAACCCTTTGATGTCCATCAAAAAAGTTAAGTCTCTCCACACTTAATGTGCCCATCTCAAAAACGAGCTATAAAAATGTTAGACATTTAAAAAAAAAAACACAATAAGTGATATATTTTCAGTATACTTTATGTAAACTGGATTATTTACAGTTTCAGTTATCACTGCCGTTAAAAAAAGGATTAAAAAAGGATATGCTATAAATTAAAAGCCAGTCATGCATAAATGCGCTTGGGTTCATCAAAGGTTAATAATAATATGAAGGTCAGTGTGTGGCTTAAGCCAGTCTTCATTTCAAAGATTGTGAATTGATTAATTTTTAAAAATCTATTTCATTTTACCTTGGTGGAGCATCATTATTTAATAATTTTCTCCATTCTGTAAATTATGGATCTATTTTACAGGACCCAGGGTTTTAGAAAAAAGATCAAATATCATCCCTTTTGTTTTTGAAAAAAGGTTTTGTGGGAAATCTTGTGTATAAACATAGTGGTGTCTTCAAGAGGCCTGGCAACATTCTGGGAGTTTCTTACAAGGAGTTTCTGTTCAAGATGTGTGCATGCTGGACTTTGCTTTACGTGTTTTATATGTTTTAAAAGCAGTACAGCTTAACTCCAGTCTTGGCATATTTAGTCATCAGAACAGGCTCTCAAGATGTGGACTCCAGTGAGAATAATTTTCTTTTCTATCTTGCTGGGTATCAATCCTGGTTTCATCAATTCTCCACACAAAACAGGTTTTGAATGTTATAAAAGACACATTAAGTTCTCTGATTAGCTGAAGAAGTGGTTAACTTGTTTTGAATGGCAACTTCCATGATGTCAGCACTACCACATTATATCAGGAAGGTCTGGGCTCTCCTGGCATAGATGTCACGACTACTCTGAGCTAACCTCATGCTGTTTCAGCTTCTGATGGGTCAGATACAAAACCAGAAGATATCTCTAATTGTTCATTTTAACCTCTGGGCTCTGATATGCAGAATGAGAATATGCAGAATATTCCTACAGAGCGAGGAATATTTCCTCCTGACTGAAGAGGCAAATTGATAAGAATCTTTAGGTGTGTATAAGAAACTTAGGTGAGTATCATTTACAGTTTTCTCAACGTGTAAAAGAAGATGACGGTACCACCAAAAATACATTAATAAGAATCACTTTGAAAAAAAACCCAACAACAGCGTACATTTCTCTGTGCAGAAATGTTCAGTTTGAGCTGAACAACAGCTATGAGCTGCTCTGAGGGTGGCTTAGTCTTGTTTTATGGTTCAGCTTTACGTCTGAGTGTGTGCTTGTTTGTGCTTGCAGAGCAACAGCTTTTCTTGAGACACTGAAGATGTCACCAGAGACTGAGGCCATGTGGAAAACATTCAGCAAGCTCGCTCTTGAGGCCCGCCAACTTCACATTGCAGAAAGGTCCCCATGAAAAACACCTTTGTAGTGTCCCGATAATAAGACTATAATAAAGTATACACACACTGACCTCCTCAGTGACCTTTCCTGATTCCTTGCTATTTTTTCCCTCTTGTTCTTTCCATCAACGTTTTCTTCTGTTGTAGAAAAAGTAGTTTTGTTTTGCTGTAATTTGCATGCATCTTAAACTCTGATGGGGAAACAGTAGATAATGTTAGTGAGGATGGGAAACCGTATTAATGAAGGAGGAGTCAGACAGAGACCATCAAATGATTTGTTAGCTAATCTGACACAGCTGCGCAGAGTTGGTAATAGAGGAGCCACATGCTAAGATGTGCGTTTCTCAGCCTTTACATTTTAGTGTATCTGAGCGATAATCAGACTTAAACTCTGATTTGTTGTAAATCATTAAGTTAAAAGATTTTCAGGACTTGAGTCTGCTTTCACTGAACTCAATGTCTCCTCTTTGTTTTACTGTTCTGTCCATGCTTATCTCCTATGTGGTTTTTGTTCTCTACGGTTGTGCAGGTGTTTTGCTGCACTGGGAGACGTCTCAGTCGTTCGATTTCTGCACCAAACAAACCGGATCGCAGACAAAGTTTCACAGGACATGGTGTGTTATATAGACATAATAGCACAGAAACAACTTCCATAATGACTATACAAACATAAGATTAAGAGTTTAAGGGTGGCCCTAATACTTTGGGGGTTAGATGAATAATTAAATAAGTGTTTTGCATTTCCATGCAATATCTTTGCATGGCAGCTATAACCATGTGAATAATTCAGCACTAACTTTAAAGACTCATGCTGCACATAATGGAAATGAAAATCAAAACTAAGAGCAAAAAACACAAAAGCTCTCAACTGGAATCAATATTGATTAAATTAAAAAGTCAATAAAGGTATTTTGCACATTTTGTATTAAAAGAAAGAAACATTGTTGAGATGCCATACTTTTTTTACAGCATACAAAATGAGAACAGAATGGTTTGTATATGGTCTAATCTATGTGTTTATGGTTAGGGAGAAGATGGAACATCATATTACCAAGTCCAAGCCAACGTGGCCATGCTGGATAAGAACTTTAAACTAGCGGAGATGCATTACATGGAACAGGTGAACAGCAGACACATACCCACATTCTGTGATAAGATGGTTCACTCCTGAGATACCTGAGATGGAGTCAAAATTTATCTGTGCATTTGCAGAACTTTGAGTACAATATTTCATGTATATGTATATATATTTGTATGTTTGTTTTTTATCTGCAGAATGCCATTGATGAGGCCATAGAAATGTACCAAATGCTCCACATGTGGGATGACTGCATTGCTGTGGCTGAAGCCAAGGTGGAAATGAGCTTACAAAAGCCAACTAAAGGCATAAGACACCTTGTTTTCTGTTTTAAAGATATCCAGTCAGCATTCTGTGGGTGTTCCAAGGTGTTCCTCATCGCTAAGCTAGTAGCAGATTGATTAGCTGCTATCTGCCCTGTGACCTGTAGTAGGACTGAAGCCAGTATAGAACAGAACTGTAGAACAACTGAATGAATAATGTGTATTCAAATTGAAAAAAGAGGTGAGTTTTAAATCCACACCTGTTTAAATGTGAATTTAATCTTTTCAGTAGAATTCATTGATTTGGACTTGATTAAATGGGCAAAGAGCAGTTGCTTTTTCCTCATCTTAATTAATTTATTGATTACATTTTTTAACTTACATTGTTACTTAAAGAGCCATTATAGAAGGTTAAATCCCAGGGCAGGACAGATACCTTACCTAGTTTGCATTTCTGCAAACTTTAAGAAGCCTTTGGTTGAAAACTTTCTTATGGTAATCACTGTGTTGTGAAGAGGTTATACAATGTTAGCCATTATTATGTTATTATGTTAGCCGTACTTGCATAACTGTCTTTGCTCAATCAGCTCCCGCTCTCTAGATCAGTCCCTGGCGGTTTTTGAATCAGTGATTTTAATCCTGATGCTGACCTGAAACTGACCAAAAGATGACTCAATATAAAACTGAACTCTCTCCCACAGACTTGTATATATATGCGTAGATAGATAGATAGTTATAACTTTATTAATCCCTGAAGGGAAA
>JBAMYA010044183.1:0-12679 GCA_037176975.1 Arrhamphus sclerolepis
TGTATACCTTTAGTAGAAAGCAAATACACAGCTGCAAATGATACCAAAGAGTTACCTTCATCAGATTTACCTGATTTTTTTTTTTTTTTTTGAGAATAACAACAGGGTGCTGTCAAACCTTGAGTTCTGTTTAGATGGTTTCTGTATCTTAGTCTGGAGATTTAAATCGATCTGGTCACTGCTGTGACGCCAGAACATCGTTTGAACGTTACAAAACGACCTGCAGCTGGGAGGACACAGTCTCAGAGTTTAATCACTCAAAACAGGTTTAGAAAATATCCATTATCCTTAAATAAGTGAAAGTTAACATGTTAAGAAAATCTAAATTAAGACATGTAATGGTGTGTTAAAGCAAAACTCCATATTAATGTAATGTATTGACGATAAAGAATAAAAATGAGGACAGTTTGTTTCTGTTTGGTGGCAGATGTTAGGAAGTGGTGGGGATCAGAATGAGGCCACGCTTCAGTCCAGGTCTTTCAGGGTTGGCTTCTAGGAGACTTGGTGAGGGGTCTGTGCCAGCATCACGGCAGCAGACCACCAGGAGGTCATCACGTCTCATCTTCTCTCCCTCGAACCTCCGCTGAGTCTCGCTGCTGTCATCTCCTCACCGGTCCGGCTCGTAGTTTCCTCATCGGGAAACGGGAACTTCTGGAGCGGCGTGGATATGGCTCAGAGAACACCAAACCCCTCTGAGGTTCTTCTGGGTTGGGTTACGTTGCATAGTGATCAAAGCTTCCCAGATACTCCAGAGCAGCTCTGTAGCACAGCTGGTACTGGTCCTACGGAGAGAAAATAGAGGCCAGCTGAAATCAGGAAAGTAGGATTTTATTGTTTTTCTCCATCAGCGTTCTGAAAGCAGATGGTCTGCAGAGCTTTTAGCAGTGACGTTACATTCTGATTCCAGTGAGAACGTCTCACTGAAACGATGACCAATAGAGATAAAGACTGATTCTCCAGGGTTTCTGAGTCTGTCCTTCAGTAAGAGTTCAGCATCTTTATCCTGAAAGTGCTGCTGCTGGGGACAGTGATGGCAGGAATGACGAGGCTGCGACAGCGCTGTGAATACGGAGCAGTTGAAGGAGAACTACTGTATGTGTTTATGAGACGGCATCGTTGTTCATGCAGGAATGAGACGGGTACCTCTGTCTGAACCATGGCTGGCCTCTGAGTTCTGAGAGTCTTCACCGTCTGGAAGACGTCTACCACTCCCTCGTAGCGAATCCTCTCCAGCACGATGCTCAGGGTGATGAACACACCAGTCCGCCCAACACCAGCACTGACGGACGCACACGTTGTAAAAGTCTCATTAGAAACGACTACCATCTTACAGATATACTGTGAATATGCATGCATACACTCTATATGCAGTCTGGACTAAATAACACATATTTCAGGGATGTGCAACTCCAGGCCTCGAGGGCCCCTGTCCTGCGGGACAGAAACATGCAGGACATGCAGGACAGGGGTCCTCGAGGCCTGGAGTTGGACACCCCTGATGTATTCAGTGGCCTCTGAATGCATTTTAACAAAAGACTACTGGGAGGTTGTGAAGCCTTTGGAATTATTCGGTTTTCTGCAACACACTGATTGAACATTCACAGTGACGTGTGTAGCTAACGTTAAGTGTTTTCGGTTTCCCTGGACGAGCCTGCACTAAGTTCAAGGGGAATCTTTTTTCCACAGCTGCATTTGTCTTGTTTTTGGCTGTTTTAAGATCACTGATGGACATCCAAACCCTGTATCACTTTCCAGCGTCAGAGACCTCCTCTCTGAGCACCACGGTTCTCTTCTCTGAACAGTCGAGCAGCTTTGAACTTCACCTTTAAGCTCATGTGGTTCATTGGACTCCAGATGTGCAAACATGTGTGCTGATTCTGATGAGCTTTCATCTGTTATGGTGACTTAGACTGATGTCAGATCACTTTATTTTTTAGGCAAATCCATGCAAAGACACTGTAAATTCCATAGGATTCTCGTGTTCTAGTGATCTAACTCATATACTGTAATTATCTTCAGCAGTGTAAAGTTGTTCAAACAACAAATGCCTCTAAAAAACGTTTAAATATATTCCCTGTAGAGGTCAGGAGGTCTCATTCTTGCTCAGGCTGCCAGAGTTTTCTTAAAACTTTCCCCTCTCCATATGTGAAGTATCATTTAATACTCTCTAATCTCAAGGTGTTTGTGTTAAATTTCATTTTAATGTATTTTGCTAATATTTGAACTTTATGCAAAAGGAGGACAGAAAAAAACTCCCTCTGGGGAGGAAACCTGGACCAGGACCTGGATCAGTTCTAGGGGGACCCTCCTGCTGATAGCCAGCTGGGTAAAGGGGAGGATGAAATATCCAAATATCTGGTATAGAATATATAAATAAATATAAATATGTGTGCAGTTCACAGGTAAAAACAACACAAGACATCAGAATGTGGTTGTGTCTTGAAAAGTATGTCTTTTAGTCTTGTGATGTCTGTTTCACTGTCTATGATTTTTGAATCAGCCAAAGAGGAAACATTGCATCATAGTGTTTTATTAAACTTCCCCTTTCCAGGATGTAACATGTACGCTATGGTTGACTATAAAAGGTGTTACCGATTCTCACCAATAAAAGTGGCGACCACGTGATGCAGAGCACCGTATGGTGAGCAGCGCTGAGTTCCTGTGGCTTCTTTGGGCTCCGCTCAGATCTGCATGTCCGGGCATCTGATTGGTCAGCTTTGTTGTTTATTACAAATTCATCTGATGCGGTACAAAAACATTCATCCCTCGTGGGTGTAAAATGTAACCACAGATGAAAAAGTTAATAAATAATTTTGTACCAGGCTGTAAATATGTTCACATCTGCTGCAAACATGGGGGTCAATGGGGATTTGCTCTGTTTTGGAGCCAGCACCTAGTGGTCAGTCGAGGAACTGCAACAAAATATACTGATGGTTGCTGATTGGTCCCCCACCTTCTGCAGATGCTATAGTATCAGTTCTGCTGCATCTTTTAAAAACAGTTCCACTGTGAGGATTCTAAGAGAGTTTGGACAAAAACCTAAAACCAGACAAAGACCAACAAGGCAAACCAACCGGAAAGAAATGGAGTAAAACCAAACTCAGCTCAAGATCTCAGAGCTTGTGAGAGACATGAGGAAACTGACTCCAGAGGAGAAGAAAACAGACGTGTGGAGAGAACTCAGCCTTCATGGTAAAGAACCAGAGGGAATAGAGGGACCAAAACAACCTCTGATCAGTAACTGGTTTGGTGAGTCAGCATCAAACATCCATCCATCATCTATACCTGCTATTTCCAGTACAGGGTCACGGGGGTCTGCTGGAGCCTATCCCAGCTTACTTTGAGCGAAAGGCAGGGGTCCACCCTGGACAGGTCGCCAGTCCATCACAGGGCCACATACATACAACCAGTCACACTCTCATTCACATCTAAGGGCAATTTACTCCAATTAACCTGTCAAGCATGTCTTTGGACTGTGGGAGGAAGCCGGAGAACCCGGTGAGAACCCATGCAAGCACGGGGAGAACATGCAAACTCCACACAGAAAGACCCCTGTGGAGGCTGGAACCAGGAACGTTCTTGCTGTGAGGCACCAGTGCTGACCACTAAGCCACCGTGCTGCCCTCAGCATCAAACAGCCGCACAGGTATGAGTGAATTTTCACACAAAGAGCTCCAACTGGCTTCCATCTGCTGAAAAGGTCTTAACAGCAGGTATCCACCACATCAGTGAGTTTTCTTTTCTTTTAAACTCAGCTTTAAACTCTCCTTTTTTTCAGACTTTGTTCTTATTATCAGCTGCTTCCTATGAACAGACAAATGGAAGTGGCCCCAGTCCTGATTCTCTGCATCCTCTGATGACATTCTGTGCTGTAGATGGTGCGATCCTCAGTCTTTTTGCAGTTTTACTTTGAGGAACGTTTCAGCTCTAAGATGCAGTTTGTCTCAGATCGGTGAACCTCTGTCCATCCATCTGGGAGCTTCTGCTCCTTTTATTACCAGTCCTGTTGCTGAGCCGCTGTTTTGGATTTGCACCAGTTACTGCACCAGTTACTGCACCAGTCACTTTTGCAGCTTTTCAGATGTGTTACTGCCACTAAAGTAAAGATGAGCAGATATTTTTCATGAAATTATTAAAAAATTCTCACTTTCAACATCTGATATGTTAGATTGGGAATAAAATTAGGATTTCTGAGATTTTACACAAGCGTCCCAACTTTTCTGGAACTGGGTTGTACTTTATTCATCACATCTGAATTAAATAACACAGTTTCAGATAACCTAACGATTGTTAGGTTGACTGGTGTTTATAAATTGTTCCTAGGTGTGAGTGAGTGTCTGTCTCCATGTGGCCCTGCGATGGACTGGTGACCTGTCCAGGTGGACCCCTGCCTTTCGCCTAAAAGTAAGCTGGGATAGGCTCCAGCAGACCCCTGTGAGCCTGCATAGGAAATAGCGGGTATAGATGGTGGAAGGAAGGATGGATGGATGGACAGTTTCTGATATTTCTAGATCAAATTTCTAACCTCTACACACACCTCCTATCTCCAACTATGACCACACACACGATGCTTTGCTGCATCAGGACACTTTTTGGCCCAAGGCCTTCGATTTTTCACAGAAAGGTTCTAAAGAGAAGAGTAAAGGAAGAAAACTCCAAAACACACACACAAGAACAAACACACAGACTGAGATAATAAAGATACCTGCAGTGCACAGTGATTGGTCCTTCTTGTCCAAACTGTTCTTTAGTTTTATGAACTTGTCCAATGAAGTCGATGAAGCCCTCCCCAGTTTTAGGCACTCCTTGTTCCGGCCAGTCGGTGAAATGAAACTGTCGGATGGTCTTTGACTGCCCGTCCTGATGAAAATGTAGGAAACATGGAAACAGAAATCAGTTGCTCTTTGCTACCAGATGTAAGGACCAGTGTTGGTTTTACCAAACAGCTGTAAAAGGGAAACGTGGGAAAAGTCAAAGCAATGCACCATAAAACATATAAAAAAAGGAAAAAATGCACAAAAACAAATGAGAGGAAGCAGGAGCCGGTGTCAGAGACCAGGTGCAACAAAAATATTACTACTGTTCGTGGGTTTGTTTGTTATTCCACATTTTATCGGCACAAACAAGTGATTTATTGGTTTCCTCCAGTTCTGATTTATTGAAGACACGGTCAGTAGTGGTTTCTGATTGATTCAAATTGATTGTTTCTGGAAAATAAAAAACAAAAGTGAGACTAAAATCCTTCAAGAGAAAAAGAAAACTAGGTCACAGATGGTCTAGAAAATCCAGTTTTAACTTTACATTTAGGGTTTTGGCACATTTAATGTCAACATTGGAGGGTAGCCGAATGTATGATCTTCATAGAAAAACAAAAGTTTGAGAAAATGGTGCATCCTGATGGTTCAGACTGCAAAAAACTTACCCTGACATTTGTGACCTTGAACTCTCTCAGGATGTACTGAGGCATGTTGTACTCAGCCATGGGGTCCACAACAAAGTACTGGTAGCGAGCAGAGCGCTCAGCTGGCCAGTACTGGTGACATTTTTCCTTCAGAGTCAAGACAACTTTATTAGTCCACTACAGGAAATACACAGTAGACAGACAAAGAAAGAAAGAAAATTGGGGAGAAAAAACCCAAAAGGGCTCCCTCTGCTGGTGAAGGCAGTTACTGTTACTGTTAGAGTAGTTTACATGGATCTGCCTTAAACAACTGAGACCAAAACGAAACTATTAAAATCTCGTAGTCACAAACATCTACAGCAAGACGTTCTGTGAGGTGTTTAAAAAAAAGATTTTAGAAGCTGCAGACCCCAGTTGTATGAAAGAGAATGCTCATCCTTGTTTAATTTTAAAGTTTCAATTATTTCATAATAATAAAGAAGGTAAAAACACGTATAGAATGTTTAGGCCGCCGCTGCCCTGCTCACTTGTGCTTTAAATCTTAATTTTTAAAGTGAAACCATGCTCTGTTTCTCTTTCCTAGAACGGCTTTATGCGGTTTCTGGAACAGTTCAGTGATGTGATCAATAAAAAATAAAAGCAGCTGTTGTTTGTGTACGTGTGCACCAGCGTCTGTCAGGCTTCAAATTTTAGCACCACAGTCGGCTTTGGGCCTCTACGTCATAAGTTTGTGGGTTTGGGATTAATTTTCAATCCTAAGCGGACCGTTGGCACGGAGTGCTTTTTATGCTGCGTTCCATTTGTACTGGGAAGTCGGGATTTCTGAGTTCCAAGTGGGAAATTTTAACTGGAACGCCCCTAAATCAGAATTCTGAGTCGGAAAGTCGGAGAATCCTCACCACCTCAGAGCTGACAATCAAAGATGGCTGTCCTGGGTGAAAACAATAGACGCTCCTGTAATTCCATTTATTAGCACTTCTGACTGGTGTTTGTGCCACTAAATCAGCCGTATACATAGTATTGTTCAACTTATATTTATTAAAATGCTGCTATAGTATCACTTACACTTTTCATGTGGTACCTGTGAACAACAACGCAGGGCATGCTAACAGTGGCTAACAATAGCTGCATAGTTACTTAAATTTGGACATAGCAAGTGTGAGAATAGCTTTCGTGGATGTTGCCATGTTGTTTTCCAACTTTTTCTTCCTGTTTAATGGTGGTTGTCAGCGTTTTTCTGACTTTGTAGTACGCTGATAACTCGACTGTGACGTCATTCCCAGCTTCAACTTCCAACTTCGAGGTAAATGGAACATTCACATATGAACAAAAACAGCTCTTAGTCTGCACAGTTTTTAGTTTTAGAGTTTTAGTTTAGCGTGGTTGTTGTCGACCGCCTACAAGCGTCAACTGGCTCTTCAACCGCTAATGAACTTGTCTTTTAACATGCGTCCGCATCTTGGCTGAGGTTTTGTTCAAGAAAAGACCCGGTACGTTTCTCGGGTCATCTGCTGGTGTTTGTCTGAGGTTTATTCCCACATTTTAAGACCCAGTAAGAACTGGAGAGTTTTTTATACTGAAGCTCTGCTCCATAAAACCTTAGAGAGCATTCTTTGGTCTTCACACAACTAAACTGAGTCTCTTTCCTCCCTGATGAACCATTCTGATTTTCAGCATGAATTAGCTTGTAACCGCGGTCGTCCTGTTAACAGAAGGGAAGTACAACTTAATCCAAAGCTTCTCTCCTTTGGACGTTTCTCCAGGTTGAAACTGTAATTAGTTTTATGTAATTGTGCTTCATACTTAATGACATAGCGTGAATGAAGGCATGACTGTGTTTTCTTACCCGTCCCATCTCGCGGAGTTTAGTGAGCATGACTACGATAGTGGAGTTGTATTCCCACAACATTCTCCACAGGTCCTCTGTGCTTTCAGCTAATGGCCCCTGAGTGGCTATATAGGCTTTTTGTTTCCTGCAAAGGAGGAGAGAGCTGAAGTTGAAGTGGAATAGTTTTTTTATTTTACGATTCAGAGCTCCAACTGTGCCGAGACGTCCTTGTCTGTTCATCAAAGGTTTAACGACCATCCATATTTATTTCTCAGTACCTACATAGCCAAACGTATTCATTCACCCTGATCACTCAATTCAGGAGTGCCAGTCACTTCCATGACCACAGGTGATTCAAACCCAGCATCTGCTTCTACAAATGTTAGCAACAGAATGTATCGCCCTCAGGAGCTCAGTGACCGTGGTACCGTGAAAGGATGTCACTTCTATAAGAATGGTCCAAAATTCCCATGAACACACTCCTAAAGCTTGTGGTTCTGCTTCCCAGAAGAACTGAAGCTGTTATAGCTGAAATGGGTGGACCAACATCATTAAACCCTATAGATTAAGAACGGATGTCACTCAAGTTCCTGTGTGTGTGACAGCAGGCGAGACAATACTTTAATACGGATTATAAGCTAAAGGACGGACAACAAAGTAAATCACTGTATAATTACACTAAGTCTGAGGGCCAGTGCGGGTCCCTGCTAGAATACTCTCCACTCTCTGTCGACTCACCTGTACCCATCCATGAAGCTGGCGTTGATGTAATCGGAGCCCTCCAGCCCTCTGATTGGCTGCAGGAAGACGCGCGTGGACTCGAAAGGCAAAATGTTCACCAGGCGATTCTTCGACTTGTTACACGGCAGGTTACCACTGATGAATCTATAGGTGTGTGTTCTTGAGTTGGATAGTTTCTGCAGAGACAGAGGGACAGATGACATCACACACCTCCATGCAGCTTCACAAACACAAGCAGCGTTGGGCTGGCTGAAGCTAAAACATCAAATACAGACGTGAGGGGCTGTCTGCTCCGTCCCTTCTGGTAAACAGCAGCAGTGTTGCATCTTCAGGCCTGTTCAGCGGGATCATGTATTCCAGATGTGAACGAATGAAGGTACCTACTTTGAACTCCAGTTCCAAGGCAGTGGCGGTCTCTCCTGGAGCGATCTGGCTCAGCTTCTGGATGTGGGAGTACAGGTTGCGGGCAGGAACCTCCGTGTTACCGCAGGTTGCAGCTTCCAGCAGGGCCTCGTGGATGAATATGTACTGATCCTCTGTTTGCACCATGTAGTTCCTCTGAGCCCTCATGCAAGTCACGTGGCCATATATGTCCACCGACTTCTCGTGCTTCATCCTTTCAAGCATGGCGTCTATCACGACAAAGCAGCCGGTACGTCCCACACCGGCACTGACGACACCAAGACCAGATACGTTTATGAAAGTAACAGAAAACAATGGAAATCCCCACTGAGCATTTTATCTGTGATTTAGCTTGTATGTACATTATCAGGTAGCTATGCAAAAACACACTACTGAAAATGATAGTACTATAGTACCAGTCCAGAGCAGAACCACACCTACTTACCTGTCTGTCTGTCTGTCTGTCTGGTTAATGTCAGAGGCAGTTTACCTGCAGTGAACCACCACGGGTCCAGCATTTGGAGAGTTACAGGCCTTGACTCTCCGGACAAACGCCAGCGTTGGAGTGGGATACTCCGGCACGCCGTGGTCGGGCCAGGCCAGGAACTGGAACTGTCGAACCTCTCTTTTCTCATTTGAGCCACTCTGTTAGAGCACAGACAGACGACGTTCAGGTCACCTGCACCAACGTCTCAAAATGATTTGATTGAGATGCGTCTGTTCTCTATCTCTGCAGTGTCTGTACTCCACCCTGCTGTGCTGCGTGAGGAGGAGCAGCTGTTACACCTCTGTACTGCTTGGGAGCTGGCAACAGACGCATGTCTTACTTTAATTATAGATTTTACAGTTTTTAGGACTGAAAGACAGGCAGTTAGCTCAGTGTCTCATTTCATTTCTGTTTGTTCTTGGAGAACATGTACACGCTGTAGACGATATCCACACAGAAGGTTCCCACCTTGTAAAGAGTAAATGTTCTCATGCTGTACGTAGCCAGCTCCAGGCTGTCCAGCATGGTAACCTGAATCATCCCGTAAGTCTCTGTACCTCGACTGGGCCAGTACTGGTCACACTTAACCTGCACACACAAACAATAACAGTAAAGGTCTTTCCCCCAGAATTCTAGCGGTTAAGGATGTAGGTACGAAGGGAGGACTGAGGAAATAAACATCGCCTTTAATGAGATCACCCTGAGTGCACAGCTGGAGGCAGAATAACTTTCCCTAAGGTCTGCACTACAGCGCAGTAATAAACCTTCACAGCCAATTATCTTTCAAATTCATCTCCACAAACTGGTTTCCAGTTAGTTTTAAAGTTTTGTTACTTTATTTTGAAGAGTCTCAGAGGTTTTTTTTACATTTCCACACTCCAATCCACAGATGTCCAACAAACCAGCTGTTGTGAGTCAGTCCCAGACCTGGTGGCAGGACCTCAACTGTGAAACCACCAACAATCTTTTCCTTCGTTCTTGCTCCAGATCCTAGAAATAGCTGAAACTGTTGCGATGTGATGTTCAAAACTCCGGTTATAACGGGTACATGCAGGGTGCTGGCTTCAGTATGTGCTACCACATACTGGAAGTGACAGTTTAGGTGTTGGAAGGTCTTTTTCAGATCCATTCAAAGGGAAACAAACCTAATCCTGTATCCAGGTCAGTACGGTAAAATTTGAGGACTCACCCCCGAGTCCAAATCCCATGTCTGGTCAGTCTATACTGTCTGGGAATTTGTTGGATTACTCCTGCTTCCTCGGCTTTCCTACATTTGGATCCAAAACACAACCTTGCAAACTCATTCTTAAAGTGTTTTCTTTTTGGGCCTGGAAAAAACTAGATCATCACCAACAATGCTGTCTCTTTGTTGCAGTCCAACCCTGCCAAATGAGGATAAGTAAAACAGAAACAAACAAATGAACAGAAAAGGTTGTGTGGTTTCATGGAAACATTTCTATGGAGAGGACGTCTGGAGATATAGTGGGTAAAATATGGCAAATTAACAACTGAATCAAATTGTATGTAAGTCTGAGATTCCAAGTTTTCTTAAGACCATTGTAAATCGAAGCCAGTGTCAACAAAGTTTCACCCGTGACTTCTCCTCCAGACGGGTCATCATAACGATGATGCAGGTCCTTTGCTCCCACACCATCCTCCAGAAGTCACAAAACGTCTCTGGCAGAGGCCCTTGTGTAGCGATGTAAGCACTCTGTTTCCTGTAGCCGTCGATGTAGTTGGCATTTATGTAGTCGCTACCCGGAACTCCTGCAGGAAGAAGCAGGTAGCACAAAGCTAGCACATCATAAAGCAGTAGTTTGTATTTGATATAATCTGAGTTTCTCACCGTCTACAGGTGTGAGGACGACCCTGGAGTGGTCATAGGAAATAACATTTGCATAGCGATTCTTTGGCTTGTTGACTTCCATGTTTGAGTGGTCCCAGGTGAACTGCTGTCCCGGATCAATGGACTGACACACAGAGGAAAGCATGGATAGAAAGACAGAGAGCAGATAAACATTCATTTCAGGAGAGATGGGAAACGTCTTCTCATACACTTGCTTGTAGTTGTTGTACACATGTTAAACAGGGCAATGGAACAGCTACTTTAAGCCTCTGACAAGACTCAAATATGTAATTCTATGTACATGACAGTGTGGATGAGATGCCTGCAGACAAACTGGGGTCCTTCTAACTCTGTACAGGACTGTTTATGCGGTAACATCTGTCCAGTCCTGCCATCAGGTCAAACTGTAGATCCATACGAATCAATGACCAATGTTGCACCAACTGTCAGATCCAGAGGGAGCAGAGTCTATGGCCTCTGCTGCTACAGAACTGTACTGGTACTTATATATTTCTGATGTCCGGTTGTTCGGTTGTCGAATCTCGGATCCAGAAGGAACAACGTGGTTTCTGTTCTGGTCATGAAACACAGGACCAGCTCTACACCCTCTATGTTCCTGAAGGGAGATTGGGAGTTTGCTCAACCAGTCCACATGTGTTTTGTGGACTTGGAGAAGGCATTATACCGTGTACCTCAGGGTGTCCTGTGGTGGTGTTCCAGGAGTATGGGGTATGGGGTACGGGCTATATGCTCCCTGTACAAACGAAGCAAGAGTCTGGTCCACATTGCCAGTAGAAAGTCAGATTCAGTTTTAGTGAGAGCTGGACTCCATCAGGGCTGGAGGGGTCATCACTGATTCAGTTCCTAACTTCTATAGACAGAATTTCTAGTCACAGCCAAGGAGTGGAGGGGTCCAGTTTGTTGGATTGCCGCTCTGCTTTTTGCAGATGATGTGGTTCTATTGGCTTTGTTGAGCCGTGATCTTCGGCTCTCGCTGGAACAGTTCACGGCTCAGTGTGAAGCGATGACAATCAACAAACTGTGGATAGTGATCAAAGCTATGAAACGGCAGATACAAGCGGCTGAAAGTCCAACCACACCCACAGGGTTCTCCCAGAGATAGGATGATAGGTTATAAGTCAGTCATCTGGGGGAGATTCAGAGTAGAGTTGCTGCTTCTTCGCATTGAGAAGTGGTTCTGACATCTGGTTAGGATGCCTCCTAGACGCCTCTCTGGAGAGGTGTTTCAGGGATGTTTATCTAGACGGAGGAAGACTCGGGACACGCTGGAGAGACTGTGCCTCTCAGCTGGAAATGCCTTGGTGTTAACCTGGAGGAGCTGGTTGAGGAGGTCAGGGAGAGTCTGGGCCTCTTCAGGTTCTGTTGTAGCACGTATCTCAGGTGAGTCCACCTCTTGGCAGAACTACCAGACTCCTTTCCCTCTGTAATCATTATTCTCAACAAAGATGGTGTTTACCCCCCACCCCACCCCACACACACACATTTTAGTATGGAAATCATGAGCGCATTTCTATGTTATATGTTTGAGGCTCTTTTAACATATTTATCGTGTTTCAGTTCAATTCAGTTTTATTTAGACCATCTGCTACAACACAAGTTGTCTCTAGATGCTGCACAGAAACCCAGATCATGACCCTGAGCACATGACAAAGAGGCAGGAAAACAGAGGCAAGAAAAAAAACTCCCTCTGCGGAAGAAACCTGGACCAGGACCTGGACCAGGACCCTCCTGCTGATAGCCAGCTGGGTAAAGGGAGACATGAGGAGGAAGACAGAATAGAGAGGATGAAGGACAGAGAGAGGAGAGGTTGAAAAATATATAAACGTGGTGGTCGGTGGGTCGGACTGCAGGTCGGCCATGTTAGTTGGTCTCCTATAGCAGTGTTTTTCAACCCTGGTCCTCAAGGAACGCTGTCCTGCATGTTTTAGATGTTTCCCTGCTCAAACACACCTG
>JBAMYA010044184.1:0-12679 GCA_037176975.1 Arrhamphus sclerolepis
TTTTCCTCAATTCCTAAGACTGAAACATACAAGGAAAATTTAGAAACAGATTTTGCTAAAGTGGTAAAATTCAGACTTTCCACTTTCCTTCTGTCAGTATGGATTTTGCCTCCCAATGGTCGGCACATGGATGGGTTGCCTCAGTGTTAATGCTAACAATGCTAATGTCACATATGCAAAGTCATTGCTATCATGGAAAAGAGATGTATTGTGTTTCCAACTAACAGTCTACACTCTCACCTGCCCAAGTTCATAGGGAAGAAAAAATCAAGTATGGAAAGGAGGTAACATTTATCCAATCACAGGAGATAATTTACGCTAAAAAAAAAACCCCAAAAAAACAGAAGGATGTGTTTTGCTACATCAGACTGAAGTTCAAAAACATCATCCCACTTGATAGTGATAGTGTGATAGTTTAGGTTCCCTACAGACTAACCAAGGTTGTTTAGCTTTGACAGTGTGCAAAAAATGTGTAAAAAGAACTGTCTAGGAATCTTCTTATAAGTTTATTACCGATTTATGGCCTCTACTTCAATAATGCTTATTATTTTCCATAACATAACACACAAGAACTAACTCAGTTCTATTTAAATAGAGGTCATGGGCTCTCCAGCTTTTATCTATTTAAAGTATTTAATTGCACAACATTGGTAGCTGGAAAATGGATGGAGACGTAATCATACAAACAATATTAGGAAAACATTCCATATGTGATATAATTATTGAAAGGGACAATTATGACATGGTTGATGATAATAACAAATACATGTTATGATGTTAATTAGGGATGAAAGAGTACATTACCCGTATCTGTATCTGTCAACCATATGAATTATCCGTATCCATATCTGTACTTGGAGTGGGCAGGGGCTAATCCAGAAGTGGGCGGGTTTAAACCAGGAAGTGGATCTGGTTGTCTTGAAATGGGTGGGGCTTTAACCAGTATGTTATTTTAAGCGTGCAATTGATGTGGGTTGATCAGAAATTGTTATATTTATTGATGATTAGAAAATTTACAGGACAGCATCAGCATACACTCAATCAAACGTTGCATGGAAATACAGTCTTAATCAATTTGATAGAACATCTTCAGGCTCCACTGAAACATTTTCTGCAATTTTGGAAGAATTTAAGTGAAGAATTGAACCAAACAGAAGAATAAATGAAATAAAAATTAGCATAGAAATGAATGAATTTCACCTTATCCTTAAAATGGAGATTAATAGAGAAGTGACTTGACTTGACTTTTGAATTGAATCGAGAGTCTGTCTGATCCACTGGCTAAACATTTTTGATATTGACATTTAAAGTGTGAATGCATGGCACTGACAAGTATGATACTACCATAAATAGCAAAAGTTTTTTTCTTTACAATATTGATATTACATGTTAATATTGCAGTGATGATAAAATTTCAATATACAGTGCTCCCCTAGTTAAAAAATAAAAAAATAATAACTTGGTTTGTCTGTAGGGGACCCATCCACACTTGCCCTCTAAGGCATTAATTACCATTTTTCAGGAAACACCTATTCCATTCTTTCACAAAACTGCTTCAGTTCACACCATTTTGGTCAAAAACAAAACTTTACACCCTAATAATAGATAAAATTATCAGGTACGAACCTAATGATCGCAAAGCATTTGCAACTACCATGCAAGTGAAGCTGAGTGTTGATATAATAAAAATAAAAATGCAACCATTCCAACCTCATATTAAGGGAACATGTGTTATCTTAAAAATTATTCTGCAGTTATTAACACATTCTTGATGTGCAGCTTTTGAAGAATGCTACATGAATTGGGACACAGCTAGTGTTTCCCACACAGCTCTGACTTTGCTAAAGGCTGTCTTTTACGTCCTGAAATCAACAGTATATTTCATTATTTCCTTGTTCCTTTCCCATACAGTTTTCTCCTTTCATATTTTCTTTCTGTTGTGATTCAGCCTCGGGCTTTGGAACAGGTTTGTTTCTGAGAGATGATTGGCGACTGCCAGGGACATCTGGTTTCTAAGAAACCGTCTCTGTTTTCACAAGACTCAAGGTGCCTTAATGCAACTGACAAGATCATTTTATCTCTGACAGCCCATCCTCTTTCATCCTCATGTGGCATTTTGAAAGTAGATAGATTTCTTTCAACATTTTCTGAAATTAATTTATTCAATCTGTTTTTTTTTTTGTTTTTCATTGACTCCATGGTGCCTTAGAGTCTTATTAATGTGTGTCTCTGTCACTCACTGGCAGCGGCATTATTCCTGGTAAATTGCGTGCTTACACTTTGTTGAAAGCACAGTTACTAGGCATCCTCTACAATTAATCTAAACATTTTATTTATCAGGGATTGACACAATGTGCCCCTGAGTTTTAATGGCATATTTGTTTTCGTTGCTTAATTGCAGAGTACATGTTTAACACTCCACTGAGCCATGGTTGATTAAGAATTGCTTGATTCAAATTGACTGCAGTGCCAGTCAAAATGGGAATTCACATTCACATCCAAAGCTTTATAAATAAAATAGATGGAGAGGAAAAACCATCAGCAAATACTGTCTTTATGTCTGTTGTTACATGTCTCTGAGTATCAAAGGCAGTTAGCATGTATTAATTAACTTGCTTTCTGAGTAGATGCTGTTTGCTTCTAAAGTCGATCTAATAGCAGCTGCGCTGGGCACAAAAGTACTGACATGCTAGAGTCATTTTTATTTCCTGTACCTGCTGTTGTTAGGAATTACACAGTATAGTTAAATTAACTACTTTGCAGTTAGTAATCCCTGTAATGAGGTGTTACTTGTTGCCTGTGTTGAGAAATCTTGATTATACACATATCTGTCTTTTCTAAAAGTGTCAAAAAAAAAAAAAGTTGTACTTTGAGCATTGATTATTTGGCATTTTATCCGTGTGGAAATTATCCATCCATCCATTTTTTTTTTTTTAATACTGACTAGGGGTGTCACAGCAGCATGATGGGAAACTGAAAAAAAACCTGAAAAAAGTATTTAAATGTATCTACTTTTTTCCCCCATCAAGTGAAATATTTTCTTCTGTATGTAGCTAATATAATAAATTATTCTTCAGAAGTTTTCCTTTCATTGGACTTTTGAAACCAGAAAAGCGTTAGAAGAAATGGCGTATTTTGAGACGCTATCCAGTGGGCTCAATCGCTCGCACTCTCTGGTTCAAACAGAACCACCAATCAGTAAAATGTATGTGATGTGGTTTAGTCAAAATAACACCTGGATACAGTATAACAGCTCCCTTCAGTTATCTGTGGTTGAGCCACACTCATTTTGTTGTATTGATGGTAATGACAATATCTGTCAAACATTCTGCTGTTTTCTACTTGGTTCAAAGCCTTGAAAATCTACCACATCTAAACTGGAAACAAGATTATCTTGTCAAGTAAAAAATATCTTGTTGTATGGAAAGATAATTTTACTTACATTTGTGTCATTTTCACATGAATTTAGACTTTATTTCTTGAATTTTAGCTGGGGTTTTTGAAGTGCATATTATAAATCTGAAGGCACATATATAATGAAAGTTATCACAACAATTAATTTGTTGAAATATTATTATCTTTGAAGCTAACATGACACATCAAGTGGCCAGTTTGGCTAAATAACTCCTCCCAGTTACATGAAAGAACTGGCATTGTTTTATATAAGTGGCATTATGTCAAAATGAGATGTGAAACTGCATTGTGGGTCCATTGTAATCCAGTGGAAGCATTGCTCCTGTCAGACGTTGAGGAAATAAATTGCATAATCGATACAAGAAACCTAATTCTGTTCAATCACACCTTGATGGTGATGTGTCCGGGATGGAGAGTGTAGTATAACTTCAAGAAATAAAGAAAATAAATTTAGCCATTGATTATATATGCTTACACACCATCAAAGAGAGAGCTGATTAGTTGGCAGAGTTTAGTGCTATGTGAATCTACTGCCAATGTATGAGTTGTGAAAATGACATTGCTGAGTCCACCATTGCCAAGGACAGCCCTCCTACTACCTTTTGTAAGTGTGTTTTGCCCATCTATTCAACTTACTTTTTCTGCTTGGCAGGTGAGAGTGAAAGTGTGGCCAAGTCCCACTGTGAATGACCTCCGTGTCTTCGACCTGGCCGAAGCTGCCATCTCTGTAATGGCCATCATATCTCAGCCCCTCTGTTCATTCTCTCCAATTGGTGCTTTACTGTTCCTTTGTGTCCCCCCATAGATTTAATTCCCCCTCGCCTTAAGTTATTGTATAATTAGTGGCATAATATATGAGCCTGTTGAGGATGATCGATCATTTTACAGGTCAACATGTTCAATTTACACAGCTTTTGTAGTGAAACGTTCTTTAGTTAGAGAAGTGGACTTGCTTTCAGAAACTTGAGGTAATAAACAGGCCATATTGCAGTTTTCTCTGTAAAATAACAGCTTATTTGTTGAAAATTACTGCCATGATAATGGAGTCAGTGTGCTGACAGGAAGCGAAAGCTTGGCTAAACAGCTGAAGTACACAACCACCCGAGGCAGTCTCATCAAGCCAAATAATACATTTACAAACATTTTGTTCTCTACAGTACATTAGGCAATTCAGTTTCCATACCCGCTCTCTGAATATCTGAGAATAATATCCGTCACTGTGACCAAGTGGAGCAAGAGCAAAAGCCTTCTTCTGTAAAGGAAATAAATGACATTAATGCAAATTGGGTTAAGTGACCACTGTGTTTGGAGAGAAACCAAGCTGAAGCAGTCGGCAGAGATCTGACATAGTCTTCTATAATTTGGATTTTGGAACTTTTTTTCTCACAGGACATGACTGAGTTTAAACAAAAAAACATCTATCTATCTATCTATCTATCTATCTATCTATCTATCTATCTATCTATCTATCTATAAACACACATATGTATACATATATATACTGGGCTGGCACTGGCTTGAGCTCTTTTTACTTGAATAATTTGACTTGGACTTTCACCGATACTAATTCATTTGGATTACTATAAGCAAAAAGAATCCCATCTAACAGACAGGATATTAGAGAAGAAGCATTTAGTTTAGTTTTGGTGAAATCCCAGCTTTTAACAAAGCAACGTAGTCAACGGTAACATGGATCCTGGATTTTATTTTATTTTTTTTTGTGGGGGGTTGGGCGCACTGTCAAAGTATGCAAAAGCACTACATACGACTCATCCTTACTTTACAAAATTCACAGCCAGCCAATGAGTGAAGCTTGCTCAGCACTCCATTGTACCCTTATAGCTCTACAGGAAGTAACAGAGACTACCAAAGGAGAAACATTTCAAACTGGTGGTACAATCTCAGCTGTAATGTGGCCTTGGTGCCACATCTATGCAAATACAATTCAGAAATTCAAAATAGACCAAGGTACTGCACACATAAAAAGTGTTTCAGAAGTAGAGCAGATTGCACTCTGACATCAGTCCAGACATTGGCTCTTGTGCAAAGTAGGACATTTGCAACATGTCTGATAATCATGAAATATGCAAAGACAAATTGACAGGTTGGACAATTTTATTGACACATCAAAACAAGAAAGCACCAGAAGACACAACAAGGCAGCTGCCGATAACAAGACAGGCGAGTTCAGCGTCGATTTTAGATCCCATGTCAAGATTTCCCCTCGTCTGGTCCCTTCCTTAGTCAATCTTTTTCTCTTCCTCACATTCTCCAACTTGCTCCTGTTTGGTTTCTTCGGCGCTTCTGAAGAAAGTGGTCTAATATAAGTCAGTGAAGGAAATTTGAAACAAAATTTTGAGTTAAAAAAGTTACCTATTTTTATTTCTTTCAACATAATTTAACTAAGGATCCTTGATGGTCAGCTATGTGTCAAATTCAGAAGATATACTGTAGAACCAGAGGCTTAAAAATGCCAAATGTCTGCTGTTAAGTTTAAGAGAAACAAATGTTTGCAGCAGTCCTACTTCAGGACTGTTTCTACACTCAATACTGAAAAAAACAACTATAAGAAATGCTGGAGCACAGTTAACCTCTTGAAACAACATGTTCAGTTACTGTTTGTGTCTTTTTTTTATATTCCACTGCACCTGCACTCATGAGGCCAGATGGTATTGTATTACAGCAACAACTCCTGCTTTGCGAGAAGCTTGGTGAGTTTTGTGGCCGTGTACTGTAAGAGGGATTGAGAAACATGTTCAGATCTTAAATTTGCAATGCAGTAAGTAATGTTTTTTTCTTCAAATTGTTCAAACTGAAAAGTATTTCCAAGTGACAGTTTTAACCGTCATGAGATCTGGATGCAATCGAAGCATCTAATATTTAAGATATGACCTTTAAATAAGAAAAACTAATGGCAGCAGAATACGGGGCAGCTGGGAGGCTGCAGGATTATGATTATGATGCTGAGGTGTGGTGGCAGCCAATAATAAAAATATTACAGAGCATATACACAAGAATATATTTATATTATGATATAAATTCAACTTCAGACTAGTGGTGCTTTAGGCAGGCAGGCCACTTTAGGCTGACAACCCGATGTGAAAACTAAAGGCAAGATTTATTCTGTTATTTATCGACGAGAAAATTCTGCCAAGGGCTCTTTCAAGCAGTGTAACTACAGAAGTCAGTGCTGTACATTTTAAGATCAGGTAGCAAAGCCTATAAACGACTAAGAGTAACACATAAATCTAACCTCTTTTCTCCTGCTTCAAGCTAATTAGCCACACAAGGCTGTGCTGGAATAGGTTTTTGTTCCTTTCATGTTTTCTAACGTTACCTCTAATGTTTCATATTTATAATCGTTTTATTTATTTGCTCTAAAACAGAACACAACCGTGTTTGTGTTTCAGCACTTAAATTAGCCTAAAACATAGTTTTACCTCAAACTTGTGCGAGAAATCAAAAGCATAAAGGTGCTTTAAAAATATTTGACAGATTTTAAGATACTCTGCTCGATTGGTGTTGGTTTTAAAAGTCCAGTATTTTGGACATTTGGAAATTCAGTTCTTTTCTTTGTCCACGCTGTCCTTTCTTTATGCAAAGACAAGCATATTCATTTCAGTTCAGTTTATTTGGACAGCAACACTTTACAGTAAATCAGTTCAACTGAAGAAAGTCCATTAGAGGCTACCAGGGTACCACGAAATTGTGCTGTTTCTCTCCGCTAGGTAGCAATAACATGTTGCATTTGGGGCTTTTTGTGGATACAACCACTTCCAGTGAAAACAGCAAAGTCAAAACAAGCGATACAGATAATTGATGTCATTTTTTTGGTGTACCATGGTGTACTACTGCGATGCTTCAGAGTGTAAATAACATAGATCCCAAGCAAAGATGCTACACATCTATCACTTCACAGCTGACATAACATGGGTATCGTAGCTGACAGATTCCTCTGCCCAAAGAAGGCAGAAAGACTATAAATGGAGAAGACATGTTGGACCTCACAAGAAATTCCATGTTCGTGTCAATTCAATAAAGAAAAGATTAGCACTGACAGCTACATGTGGTGATTGTATTTACTTTGTCTGGAATAACCGGGGGAAGCCACTAGCACAAAGAAGACCAGAACAGCACATATCTGCTAAGCCCTGGATGACTGAGTGCTACCCCCTCAGACATCCTCCATTATAATCCACTTGTAATTCCAAGTAAATCCAGCTCCTTTTAATCTATATCTAACTCAGTCCAACTCATATTCATATAATGCCAATCTGTGAAAAACAAACCAAAAAAAAGTCTAATTAAGGAACCCAACAGATTGCATTGAATTTTCCTTTTGATTCCTTTTGATGCAGCAATGGAAGGAAAAATTCCTGATTAACAGGAAAAAAAACTCCCACTGAAGCAGGTTTTTAAAGGGTGCACAGCTGCCTTGACAGACGGGCTCTGAGAGGACAGGAAAGAGATCACAACAATCACAATTTACATTAGTTGAGGGACACAATAGATAAATTGTAGTTATTGGGATATACATAAAGAGTAAAGCTGGGGGCATGAGAGAAGTGACCATGGCATCATGGGATGTTCCCTAGCAGTCTGGAACCATCGTGGCATAACAGAAAGGATGGTTCACAGCCATCTACGCCAATCCTAAACACAGACTTAACTAAACAGAGAGGTGTTAAGACTAATATTAAAGGTAGCGAGAGTGTCTACACCTAAAAAAACATGAGGCCCTGTAACTGAACCGTTCCCTGTTCTACTTTTGTAAACACAGGGAACCATGTGAGCTGTGTTGTGATAATATAGAACTATATTCAGTTCACTGATGTTGTAAATTGGTCACAAGTGTTAGTTTGAGCTTGGTTTGTCATCTAATGGAACAGTGAACTGCCTAGGGTGTGACAACAAATCTTGTTCATCATCAACTACGTACACTGGTACCCACCACAACGCTATATGTGACAAAGCAAAACTGAGATTGGAGGAATTTAGGCCTCTCAAATCCACAGGTCCTCTCATATCTCATTATGCGTTTCCTTGAGGCTTTCCTGGCCAAAACTGTGGCACTTTTCCTCCAGTGACTCTCTACAGAAGGACCTCTCACAGCAGGAGTCATGCAGAAGAATGACTACTGTCACTACCAAACTATAGAAGCAGTGCTGTAATTTAAAGAAATTTTCATTTGCACTGTACAGAAGAAGATAGGATACCAGCTATTAAGATGATCTATTTATTGGGGAAACAATAGTTATTAAATTGAAGGGGAAATATGATAATATTGCCAAGGACTTCTACTTTGCAACCAAAGGAGTCAGCCCCCGCTGGTTACTACTAGAGGACAGGCTTAATTAATCAGAATGAGGACGCATGAAAACAATGGAATCCATCCATCATACCCGCTTCTTTCTAACCAAGGTCATGGGGGTCTTCTATAAATCCTATCCAAGCGTTTTCTTGGGAAAGGCTGGGGTACACCCTGGTCAGGTTGCCAGGACATCACATGATAAGATCTGGAGCACCACACACTGCCCAGACGGTACCTACAATCTCTGAGTAGTCAACATTCTGTACATACATCAGGTTTCAACGTGCTCCAAAGTTCACAGATTACACCTTCTTGCTAAAATGATATGCTTTTAAGAATAATTATTCACAAAGGCAAAGAGATGAAGCAGAGCAGAAGAGAGGCAAGAGTGCCTCTATGTCCCCGACCTTAGCCTTGATTAGCATAATTGAATTTCAAACGATCAGGGGAGGATTGAGAAAAAGAGAAGCCATTGAAAGCGTGTAAATGGTCCAGAGTCGGCACACCTTGGTAATTTAATCTTAGAGTGTGGATGTGATTTACTGGGGGAGGGTGACATGTCAAATAAAATACATTAAAAGAGGACATGAAGAAGAATCAAAGGGTCATGTAAGTGTTCTGTATAAATCAGTCTGTAATCACGGGATGGACACTGCTGTAACACTATCAGGAGCTAACGCAACTGAGTGGTTTATTTGTTGTATATATCTGTTACGACTGACATTTTGATAAAAACAGACTGCACATGTGGCTGATTTGTTACACCTGTTCCTTGTGCCTTTGCTGTCTTCAACACTTCAAACTTACAGGGGTCTCCAAACAAGATATCCTGTGCATGGATGCACAGAGTATGTTGGGATATAAAGACATTCCCTCCTCTCTCTGTCAACGTGATGTACGAGCAGAGAGGTGTGGTAGTGGGTAGGGCAGGTTTCTCCTTGTGGAAGTGGCAAGCCATCGCTCAAGCAGAGCTGCTGGAGTCGAGATGCCCATAAACATGCACATAAAATCTGATCCTTCAGCAGGTGGCATTTTGTCCTTGGCAAAGGAACATAAAGTCAAACCAGCATACATTAGAATGATGGTAGCCATCCCTGAGGACAGACTGTTTTCGGTAGTCTGTCACTAGTCAGAAGTCAGACGCTGCATAAAAGTTCTTTAATAGCAATTCTCTTCTGCTTCAGAGGGGACAAAACGTAATCTGGACCCCTTAAAACAGCTGTGGCCCACCTCACAATGCAGGAAAAATTAATCACATCCCATTCAGGAAAAATATATAAATAAGATGACTGAAATCAAACTTTCAGTAAAAGCCTGTAGTTCAAGTCTCTCTTTAATTTTTCTATAGTCTGCTTAATAGCCAAATTGCCTCATGAGTACAGATAAAAAGCAATTAGTCTTACTGATTAACCATTTACTTGCCCATGCTGCTGTGAATACTAGACTACTCCTATTTTCAGGAGAAGCTGTTCTTCTTTTAAAAAGCTCCTCCGCAGCTCATAAACAACATATGCTCACAGCAATTACGGTTACCCTCGAGGCAGATTCAACCTTGAGTCTTTATAGCAGATGTTGGCAAAAATAACAGATTATAACAGCTTTAGATGCATGATTCATTGGAATTGATGAGGTATTATAGTGGTCACTCGTATCTGCTGCTGTGCAACTTGAAAAAAAAAAAAAATCACACTAGACTTTGCCATTTTCCACCCACACTTGGTAAAGTTTGGCAGCCTGAACAGAGCCGGCTCAGGGCCTGTTGGAGGAAGCTGAAGCAGAGGTGGCGACTCTCACGTTTACAAACTGCAGGGAAAGTGAAATTATGTTTTGATGTCTCACCCAGCAGTATAATTAGCAGAATGAGTAGGCCACAGTTTTCTTGTACGAGGCGTTGTTCAACTCTTGTTAGAGTAACAAGACAACAGTGTTTACAATTGCCTGACTGGGATCAAAAAGCCATCCTGGCATTTGAAGCAGATTGGCCCTCATATCAAACTTGGCCACAGTGCTGTCAAGAATATAAAATCATAGACTCAAATTAACTTGAAGACCAATAAGGGATTCCAGTGCTGGCAGGAATTGACTGGCCAGTTAACTTGAAAGTTCACCAATGAGAAACGAACAGCCTAAAAAGTCAGATGAAACTATGGGCTGCATATTTTAGCTTGGCCTAATTGTTGTCAATGCATCGAGGTGATGTATTGGCAGCCATCAGAAGAGCCAACTCCTATTGAGCGTCCCCTTTCATT
This sequence comes from Arrhamphus sclerolepis, assembly GCA_037176975.1. Classification (NCBI taxonomy): domain Eukaryota; kingdom Metazoa; phylum Chordata; class Actinopteri; order Beloniformes; family Hemiramphidae; genus Arrhamphus; species Arrhamphus sclerolepis. The sequence continues at coordinate 10,975 of JBAMYA010044184.1, forward strand.
TAGCTCACTGGATACTTTTGGACGCATTTAGACAGAGTTATTGGCATTTAGCTGGTCAACACAACAAATATTAATCTCCTCTCCTCCCGCTTATCCGAGGTCGGCTCACAGGGGCAGCAGCCTAAGAAGGGAGGCCCAGACTATGTCCCTCCAGCGTGTCCTGGGTCTTCCCTGGGGTCTCCTCCCGGTTGGACCTTGCCAGGGAGGTGTCCATGAGGCATCCTAAGTAGATGCCCGAGCCACCTCATCTGACTCCTCTTGATGCAGAGGAGCAGCGGTTCGACTCTGAGCCTCTAAGCTAACTGACCAACAGGAGTCCACTCACACAGCACCAGGAGAAGTAATACGTGGAAGTCAAACAAAGAAGAAAGAAGGTTTGTTTTCACATCTTATTCCTTTTATACTGCATTTTTTTCTTTTCAAAGCACATGAACACAACTATGTCAAACGCTAACTTTCAACCAGTGCCTTGGCAGAAAGTCTTAGGGGGACGTACGTCAATGACACTTCCCTTAGAGCCTGAAATACACTTGGGATAACTTCTACTGCAGCCACAGTTCGATGAATGTTCAATCGTGCAGCGTAACATGCAGTGAATTAATGATCCATCCCTTTCACATTGTGTAGAGCGTTGCGCATTAATCTTACAAGACTACAAAAATTGTAAGGGGTGCATACAAGGGTTTTTGTTTTGTTTTTTAGCTGCAATGGTACGCCGTCAGAAATTTAGCACAAAATGAGAGTGATACATTCAGCACAAATACTTGAAGCTTGTGAACATAATAATGCAACAGTTCCTCTGCAACATGAAAAATACATTGCAAGCCATAAATAGATTAAACTTCTTCTCTGTTTGTTGACAAAACGAAGGTTTTTTTTCAGCAAGTTTCTTTAAGATCTTTCTCTTCTCCACCACAGCCATGTGGGCTTCCAATTATGCACTGGAATACTGTTCCCGAGGGGATTTTTAGTCGTGATTTATTTTCACATGCCACTCAGCTGGACGGTTAACCCATTTGCAATACATTGCTATCCATCTTTGTTGTGAAATAACCTCTAGACTGGACTGCAGGCCGGCTGATGTGGGCAAATTTTAAAACTGGATGAAGTGTGTTAAAATGTGTGCAGCTAAAATAAACAAGTGATCAGATAAAGTTTAATAAGAAAACAAAAATTTGCAAGCACATGAAACTGGGTTTCCCAAAGATCATAAAGTAAAGACGATGAATCTATGATGAATCAAGCTGTGATGTATGCTATGTTCAACCTACAGTAGGTTAAGCGCTAAAATGAAAGTATGCGTTGATCTAGCTTAGGGGTAAAACATTTTTGATCAGTAAAATTTTTTAAATACTAAATCAAAACAGATGGCCAAGGATTATTCATTTTTGTCACAGCAGTAGCTGGCAATCAAAGATAAGTTTTTAAATAGCAAAGAACCACAATGATCGACTTCAGTGTTGGCAGTGGAGGAAAAGTGAAATATCACTAAAATTGTTAGAGTCATTGTTCATAAATTCGAATTACTTCAAAAAAGCTTAATCTTAAAAATGGACCACTAGATATGAGAAACAAAAGCACAACATATATGAATCGGTGTGTGTGAAAGTGTGTGTATTTTACGTCTATTTCTATTGCACACTCTTGTAAAAGAGATCTTTGATCTCAAGGAGTTTTTATCCTGGTTAAATAAAGGTTGACTGAA
>JBAMYA010044185.1:0-12678 GCA_037176975.1 Arrhamphus sclerolepis
GTACGGCAGCTCTCCGACGGTGTACGGCAGCTCTCCGACGGTGTACGGCAGCTCTCCGACGGTGTACGGCAGCTCTCCGACGGTGTACGGCAGCTCTCTGACGGTGTAGGGGCAGCTCTCCGACGGTGTACAACAGCTCTCCGATGGTGTACGGCAGCTGTCTGACGGTGTACGGCAGCTCTCCGACGTTGTGCGTTTACTGTTGATCAATGTTGATCATTTCCGCATTACAGGAATATGTAGTAAAAAATAGTAATCGTGTTTGTGGTCACACGGAGACACAAATTTCAGCAATAAAGCTTGGGGCTTGGGGGGAGTGCATGAATCTGGTACGACTGCGTTTGTTTGGCTGTGAACAGCAGTGAGTCGAGGGGAAACAAGCTGGTTCGAGCTGGTGTTTTTTTCATTGGATGTAGCAGCTATCACAACAGCTGACTAGGTGGAGCAGGAACCAGGTCTCCTTTCATTCAGATCACTGGTTACTTTTTCTCTATAACCCGCTTTCTGAAATGGACCCCAGCAGAGTCTATGGAGCATTTTCTGTTCAATGTTGATAATTCCCAGCTTCACATCACCAGTTGCTCTCTCTTGGTCTCCATTCTTCCCTGCGGTCCATTTCAGAAAGGAGGTCCAACACACAGAGTTTCTACATGAACAGTTTTCTGGGCTCATTTCAGAAACCGGTGTCAGGTCTAAGGCTGTTGTTTATTTATCCGATGACGGCGACCACAGACAGGATAACAGGCCGGTCTCTGGGAGGAGGGGTGTGTGTGTGTGTGTGTGTGTGCGTGTGTGGGGTGGGGTGGGGGTGGGGGGTATAAACTATTCACGTCGCCGTCAATCAACTACATCTCCAAAGTGACTGAGTTGGAGAAGCATAAACCAGTCTTTTATGACAATGCGATTGTTTCTCATCCAGTCTACAATGTCTCAGCCTCACTTTCAGTTGTGTAAAAGACTCTCTAGAAGGATGGAATGATCTGATTGGCTCTCCAAGATGTTTGGGCATAATTAATGAGCTTCAGTGGAAGGTAACTAGATAGTCCTGCTGAGAAAATTTGCTTGCGGTATGTATCAGATTTTATGAATTTGCAAAGCTTGAGATGATTAAAAAAAAATCTGTTTTAAAACAACAAAGTTGGCATAATGCAAAAGTTTACAACAATTTTACAACAAAATTACGAATTTTTTTGTCTCAAAAAGTTACAATTTCATGAAAGTCAATTTTTCATGGCAAAAGTTGCAATATTAAGTTTAAATAATTTCATATAAGATGCTAGAAAAGCTGCCATTTATGACAAAGAGTTGGTCATTTTTGTCAAGACATTGCAAGAATTTGCAATTTTGTAAATTCTACAAAGTTGCAATTCAAGACAAAAATGTGGGATTCTTTTTTTTTTTTTTTTTAGCTCAAAATGTGCTCTTTTCTGTTTCTTTCTTTTTTTTTAAGGTGACAGAATGGTTGAAAAGGGTATTTATCCTAGTTCTGTGATGTGATATATAGACAGTAACATTTTGATTTTGTCTGTAAAGCCTCCTAAAACCCTGTCTCAGAAGGGTATATTAGGTGGGGGATTTTAAACGTGTGTTTTTGCACCTATTTGGCATCCTTTGGGGCTTAACTGGCAATCTCAATATGAAATGCAAGCACTTGACGCTGATTGGCTGCCTTTGCTGCCACTCAAAAGAGATTTTGCCAGACACACCAACTTTCTACAGCTATGGCCAACTCACAGAATTTAGAACTTAGTTCGTGCCCAAAAGATCCAGCTCAAACCGACCCAAGCTTGTGCACCTTTTGTCCGAACCCAACCCAGCATGGCCCAACTTCTGGTAACATATCGGGTCAAGCTCGGGCTCAGGCAGAGAATTCAAACTCTTTACTATGTTGTGATCATAACGCCATAGCCTTATATAATTTTTATTTTATTTTTTAAAGTCACTTGCCAATATATTGAGCTAGACCCGAGCTGGCCCGATGAAAGTGGTGGGAAATCACGGTCTGATGTCTGGCCAAAACTTAGGTCGGGCTGGGTCGGGTTTGGACAGAACGGGAGGGGAGAGTGAGATACATTTTACAAAATTGGTATCTGTCGTTTAGATTGGCCCAATTTCTGGCCAGCATTTCTAAAATAGAAATTTCAATGAAATGGAGATGTTCAGAATGTCTAGGATTTTCTTGTGTTTTTGAATGCGGATAAATTATCGACATTCAAGAAAGGCAAGGTAAAAATGGATTTTAATTCCCTGTCTCCTTTAAATTAGACTTTTTTTTTCAAATGTCAAAAAGTCTTGAATTTAGAAAAAAAAAAAGAGTTTTTTTTTACAATATAAGTTGGGATTAGTTGAAATTTGTGATTTTATAACAAAAAAAAATAAAGATTAAAATTGTAATTTCATGTCAAAAGATTTTGCAAAATTCAATATTTGAAGTGTTGAAAAATTGCTGGTAATTTTTAGGGAATTTTGTTTAAAACAGCAATTTTGTGATTTGACTTTTGAAATTTGTAATTTTACTACAAAAATTTTGAGTTTAGGATATAAAATTGTAATTTGTAAAACAAAATTGTGATTTTGCAAAAGTCAGTATTTTATGATGAAAAGTTAAATTAAGTAATATTAATTCAAAACATCACAATATGAAAAATTTGTGTATTTAAAAATGTGGTGATTCTGTGATCTAAGTTGCAGTTATTTGATTTTATTTGTTCTGACTTTTTTGTGCGGTTCTGCCCGTATGGACATTGCTCCACTGTTCTGCCTGTACAGACATTTTTGTGCGGCTCTGCTGGTTCAGATGCTTTTGTTCATCTCTGCCCATACGGACATTTTTGTGCATCTCTGCTCATACGGACATTTTTGTGCAGCTCTGCTTATACGGACATTTTTGTGCTGCCCTGCTCTTACAGACATTGCTGTGCTGCTCTGTTCGTATGGAGAATTTTGTGCAATTCTACTCATACAGACATTTTTGTGCAGCTCTGTTTGTTTGGATGTTTTTGTGTGGCTTTGCTCATTTGGACGTTTTTGTGCGGCTCTGCTCGTACCAGCAGCAGCCTGAAAGAATCTGCTTCTGTAACTGAGCACGCTCCTCGGATAGGCTTCTGGCCACCCACATTCTTGGCATGGAGAGAGGCCTGTTTCTCACGGCCTGAGGACAGCCTGTCACGGGTCAGCTCTGCAACAGGTCTGCTCTCATTACTCCCGTCTCAAGCAAAGGCCTGTGTCCATCCACCAGCCGCTGGGAGACGCTCATGCAGCCCGTCCAGAACCAACAAGCTCTGCAGAGTTATTCAGGACAGAGAAACTGAGACGGCAGGAAGTCATTTGGTTCACATGCCAGCGAGAGATGAAACAGTCATGAAGACGCAGTCATGTGCAAAGGCTAGAGCCTCTCTTATTTTCCCCTCCATGCTATTATTTACTTATTACTCACTTCTCGAAAGCTCTCTGAAGGTCCACCACAGCATTTCAACCAGGTTCAGGTCTGGACTTTTGAATAAAACATTCCAGAACCATGATTTTTTTTTTTTTTTTTGCTGTTTGTCTTATCTATTCTGATGTAGATCTACCGCTGTGTTTGGGACAGTTTCCTGTCAGATGACCTGGTTTCAGTCAGGCTTCATCAGTCAGACAGATGGACTCATATTTGTTTCTAGAATACTTTGGAAATCCTGGTCCATTCAGGGGACTTCATTCATGAAATATCCATAAATCTGAGAGTACATCTGCACATAAATCACCACACTCCAAAAAACCTACTCTTCCATCCAGAAGGTTCTGACTTAAAGAACAAAGAGAAAAAAGTCCAGTTGCCTTGATGAAAACCTTTGAATTAGTTAATATCAATTGTCCAAGGAGGCTTTCAACTCCGTCTCTCTACATCACATGTCAAACTCAAGACCCTCGTGCCGAATCTGGTCCACAATTGAATTTTATCTGTTATACACTAATAACTAAAACATTTCTGAAGACGTCTTTAATTTCAAGTTTCAGTGCAACTGACCATTTGATTCAGCATTGACCCATAAAAACTAGAATACGGCCGCTGTGAAGTCGAGTAGCTGAGCAAGCGAACCACATTCAGGCCTCACGCAGCAGTTGTGAGTTCAACTCCCGCCCCGTCGACAGTTTGCTGCGTGTCTCCCCTCATCTCTCCGCCCTTGTTTCCTCCTTCTGCTGTTCAATAAAGGCCACTAGCGCCAGCAAGTTTAGGATGAACAGTAAACAATTTACATCAAAAAGAGATGAAGATTTTGCAAATGTTGCAATATTACAACAAAATACTTTTTTTTTTTTTTACCATTAAAATGTACAATTCCAAAAAAAAAGCAGTCAAAAAAACTTTTAATTTTTTCACGTCTCACAAAATTCACAATGTTACAACAAAAAGATGTTTTTACAAAAAAAATTGTGTCATGAATTTAAGTTGGGATTGTCTGTGAAAAGGTAGTGATTATGGGAAATTTGAGATTTTACAATAATTTGCGTTTAAAAATAAAATGACTTGAGTAGGTAATTTATTTTGTCTGAAAGTTTTTTTGTTTTTTTTGAATGTGTGATTGTTATGACAGAAAATCGTGGGTCGATGTCATAAATTTTGATTTTAAAGTTTAGGATTTCAGGATATTTTTTTTTTTTTAAGAAAAAGTTGGAATGTTGCACAATTCAAAATTTTACATCAATGAAACAGAGTTTTAATTTGATGTGAAAATTTTGATTTTGTGAAAGTCAGTATTTGACAACAAAAAGTTGCAATATGAGGTTAAGAAGTCAAGTTTTGTTTTTCTTTTAAGCTGAAATTTTGCAACTGAAACCTGAGTTTGGTCCATTATTGTTGCAATTTTGTGATAAAACAAAAAGGCATAATTTTTTACATTTTTGATTTTACAACAAAAAATTTTGTTTAAAAAAATTAATTATACAAAGTTGTGATTTTAGGACAAAAAGTAAATTTTTTGTTCAATAGGTACTACTTACTAAAAACGTTTTTGGAATTTTGGAATTTTGAAAATTGTGAGTTGAAGTCAGAAAGTTGGATTTTTGTGAAATTTGATTTTAAGGAAAACGATTTGCTTTTCACTCCAAAAAGATGTGTGAACGCTGATATTTCACAACTTAGTTGCAATATTAATTAAAAAAGTTGCAGCATACTTTTAACAATGTAAATTCGTGACTTTTTTTCCAGTGAAAACATGCAATTCTACAAAAGTTACAATTTTACAACAAAACATTGGAAACTTTTGTCAACAAAATTAGCATTTTTGTTAATTTTGTGATTTTATAACAGAAAGTCATGATTTGTTTTTGACAAAGTTACGGTTATTGTATTATATTATATTATATTTCGGAATCTACATTTTTAAATCAGCGCTTGCAGAACAAACATGAGCAGAAACAGAATCTTAACGTCGGTTTGTCAGAAACATCGTAGAGAGCAGGAACGAGCAGGAAATCTGAAGTTGAAGTTTGTAAACAACAGCTAACTCTGAAGATTTAACTCGATGAAGTCATTGTAGCACCCAGGCGACGTTTCACTTTTAAGACGCATTTTAAGAAACGATAGGCAGAAATAAAATCTGTCGTACATTCATTTCCTTAATTGGTTTATTTGAGGTTTGTTTTCTTGCAAACTTTGTAGCGAGCACATGGAAAAGCCCTACAGTGGCAAGAAAAAAACTTTTTTTTTTTTTTTCACATTGCCATGAATTTAATCCATTTTAGAATAAGCCTGGAAACGCAAAATGTGGACAAAGTGAAGTGTTGTGAAACAAGTGGTACAGAAATACATAAATAAGTTGGACAAAAATATAATTGGATCAACCTGTGAAAAGTAGCTTCAGGTTGATCAGGGACCTCTGACACTGGAAGGCCTCTTTTCAGAGTCGCATTGTTGTTCAGGACACAGAAAAACAATTTATTTCAGCACCTTTTTGTTGTTTTTTTCTTCATTTTCTTTTGTCTGTAAATATGTTTATTTCTGCTGTAAGTTGGACATTTTAACATGGAAGTTAAATATTGACTTGGTTTTTGGAGCCGGCCCCCTAGTGGTCATCTGCGGAACTGAGTGTTTGAATACCTTTCGGATTAGTTTTAAACTACAGACTGTAGAGATTAGGGAGCAGTTAGGGAGCAGTAGGAGTAGGGAGATGGGAGCGGGTCATTTCTGTCCGAGAGACGCTTTCATTAGATTTGGTGATGGGATCTACATAATTTTTACGAAAAAAAAGAAAGAAAGAAAGAAAAAAACATCCCTGTGACTCACTCACACTAACTTACAGAGTGTTTCTGAGCAGAGTGGGGCGTCTTGTTCCTGACTGAAATGTCAAGGTCTGAGGAGTGGGACCATCACGCTGTGGTTGGAGGCTCTGGAAGCAGACTGGGAGTGAGCGGAGCGATGGCGGCGCTCCAGACACCCATCTTCCACCCTGAAGGTCAAACTGACCCTCAGAGCAGCAGCTTCCACATAGACCTGCAGCAGATACAGCCACATGACTCAGAGGATTCATCAGCTTTTGAATTTAATGGCAGAAACTCATCTCAAAAAAGTCGGAACCCAACAACAACAGTAAGTGGAGCTAAAGAGAAACACCTGGAGGAACATCCACAACTGATGAAGTTAGATATCCACCCATCAGTGGCATGACTGGATATACTCTCAGAAGTAAAGATGGACAGAAGTTCATCTATCTGAGGTTGTGTAACAGTCAGAATAATGTTCTTCCACATGCAGGAAATTTCAGGGAGTCTGAAAATCAGAGCTGGAAGAGGTTTTTAGGCAGCACCATGACTCTGGAGTGAAATCAACACTTCCAGAAATCCAGAACAAACGCAGATTAAAGCTCCATCATATAAAGAAGAAGCGTCTCCTCTGGAGCACGGGCCGTTCAAAACGGACTGAGGCAAAGTAGAAAACTGCTGCAGGGGTTTAGAGCTGGTGAAAGAAAAATGACAATCATACATAATTTATTCGTGTTTTCCATGTGTGCGTGTACGTTTACTTAAAGCGATGTTATTTGCGGCTGATTTCATATCTGGAGTTGCTGAGTCGTGTTGACACCGTGTTTTAACCTGAATGTGGGATCTCCTGCTGCCTTCTCTCCGTGTCAGTCGTAAATCTTCCTCCAGCGGTGTCAGCAGCACCGCAGGCTCATCTGTCGATCCGGAGCAGCGCCAGAACTGGTCTCAGCTTGTCTCTCGTGGCTCCTGCAGGTCATAAAGACGCTGAAGGCAGCGCTCATCCACTTGTGAAGTGGAACCTCTCTAAATAAAGGTCTACGATTTAGTAACTTGGGGATCCACCGTTATCAGTCTCTCGTGGTTGTGGAGGAACTTTGATCTATTCTTCTTTACAACGTTACTCTACAGGTCTGACACATGAAAATGGCCACACTTTAGATCTGGTTCCCTCTTTTGGTCTGAGTTTGTCATCAGCTGCAGTTGCTTTGGTTCATGGACGTTTTTGACCGCAGTCACACTGAGGTCTGGACTAGTTGTTCTAGAACCTCTTAAAACCTTCTTTTTATTTTTTATCCATCATCATGTAGATCTGCTGGTGTGTCTGCCCTGTCACATGATCCAGTTTTAGTCAATCTTTGTCTGTCGGACTGATGGACTTGGAGATGCAGTCCCCAGGTCATGACCCCTTCACCACCGTGCTTGACAGTGGGTCTGAGGTGTTTCATCCAAACACGTTTGTTTGTGAACTTCAGTTGTGCTTTTTCTTCTGTGCATTTCGTGGTCTGATCTTGGGATCTTGGCTTTAATTATGCTGGGACGTCCACTTGTGGATAATCTTTCTCACTGAAGAACACTAAACCTTTAAATAGCTTTGTAAACCTGTACAGGTTAAAGTGCAGCAACAGCTGCTCGTCTGACACGGCTGCTTATGTCTTTACCTCTTGGCATTGTGTTATCATGCCCCGTGAATTCTCTGGACCAGCAAACTGCCAGAACATCTGCTTTTACAGAGATTGGCTGACACCTTCCTGAAACCATGGTTCTCAGATTTCTGCTCCAGAATACGGAAATTATAAGGCAGGAGTGTTGAACTCTGTTTTATCCAGGGCCACGTTATCACCATGGTTACCATTAAAGGACCAATTACTTTCTAAATCAGCTATGCTGTCAGATTTTGAAAAAATCTGCTACTTTTATCATAAAATTTGAACTTTTGTAATAAAATAACTTTTTTTCTTGTAAAATCACCAATAAAAAAAGTTAATGTTTTTTTAGTTAGTTGTAAAATTGCAAATATTGAAACTTTTTAATCGTACAATCACAAATGTCACAAAATTGACATTTTCACTTAAAATTACCATTTTATTTTGTTGCAATACATATTAAATTTATAAAATTACATCATGAAATTGGAAATTTTGTATAATTTCAACTTTTTGTCCTAAAATAACTTTTTTTTGTTATAGAAAAAAAGCTAGACTTTAGAAAAATGACGAATTTTGATTTAAAAAAAATTAGCAACTTTTTGTGTAAAATGTTTTCCTCAATCGTGACTTTTTGACAGCTTGAAAGTTCAGTTTTGGAATAAAATCCTTCACTGTCTTTTTGACATCATCTCATCATCCTGCTAAATCTCATCAGGCAGAAGATGCTGAGTGTTGATGTCACATCTCGCCTTCAGGCGCCCTCTGGTGGTGAACGCTGACACTGACCTGCAGCTGGTAATGCTGAAGCTACTATGAGATTTCCATGTTAAAATAAAGTGAATGTAAGTAAAGAACATTTTGATGTCATGTCAAACACAAATAACTGTTGAAAATACTGCACTGATGGCTGGAGACCAAGGAGTTTCACCCAAACACTGAAGTGAAGACAAGTGCAGTTCCTCCAGTGGCCACTAGGGGATCCAGAAAGGTTTTTAGAAGCTTTATTTTTGATCTTGTTCTATGGAACATTAGAATGAGGTAATTTAAGTCCTCTCTGGGACCACTCTTCTGGATGAAAACGGATGCTGTTTTTAACTATTGGTAGTAAGTTGCAAGCAACAAGTTGAAATTCCATCACTGGCCACTAGGGTCTTGCTCCAACATTGAGTCAGTCTCTATTCACCTCTATGTTAAAATTTCCAACTTTACAGCAGAAATAAACAAGTTTACAGTCAGTTTTGGCCTCCAGTTATATTTTATATCCATGACACATTTATGCATAATTAGAGGCATGTTTTTCTAACTCACAGCTGACTTCTGAACAACAAATAAAGATCTGAAGCCTGATTTATACTTTATTGTGAAAACAATGGCGAACTTACACCATTGTACCCTGATGAGCACCTCTCTCCAAATGTAACTGCACATAATCAACAATGCAATGCGAACCATGAGAAATGTAATCGGTTGACTTGGCAGACTTGTTCTTCATCTTCGTATTTCCTGCTGCTACTTCTTTTTTGTGAACATGTATCAGCACAAATACCTGTAAGGTATACTTTATTTGCTAAGTTTGAGCTACGTAAAGGAAGTAAACAGAAGGAAGTGCAGGACTGCTGGCTACAGCGCTGCAGAAAATAACACACACTGCCCTCTAGTGGTTGATAATGTAATTGCAGAGTGACCCAAAACAGCAACACAGAAGTATCAAGGCTAAGGACTGCGTAGTCATCATAATCCATCCAAACATCCATTAAGTCCTGCTTATCTGGCTCGGGTCACATGGGCAGCACCCTATCCCTAGCCACGTCTTCCAGCTCTTTCGGGGGAAATACCGAGGTGTTCCCAGGCCATCCAAGATACATAATGTCCCAGAGTGTCCTGGGTCTGCCCTGGGGCCTACTTCCAGTCGGACATGACTGGAACACCTCATTCCCAACCCGGAAGGGGCATTCTACCCTTTTCCAGCATAGGACCATGGTTTCAGATTTGGAGGTGCTGATCTTATCCCTGCCGCTTCACGCTCGGCTGTGAAGTGCTCCAGTGACAGTCGACAGTCCCTGCCCAACGAAGCCAGCAGGGCCTCAGCGAAAAACAGCGAAGCAATCCTGAGGTCATCAAACTGGAACTCCTCCGCCCCCAGCTGCACCTAGAAATTATGTCAATAAAATTATGAACCAAATTGGTATAAAAAAAAAATAAAAAAAGGGCAGCCCTGGCGAAGTCCAACTCTCACTGGAAAAGAATCCAACATAAAACCGGTGGACCAAACTCTGGCTCCGTTTGTACAGGGGCCGGGTAGCCTGTAACAATGGACCCCGTACTCCTGGAACAAGTCCACAAAACACTTGTGGCCTGGTTGTGCAAATTCCCATGCTCCCTTCAGGACCCTAGTGAGGGTATAGAGCTGGTCCAGTGCTCCACGATCGCCGCGTAGGTCCTCCTGAATCTGAGGTTCGACCATCGACTGGACTCTCTCGTCCAGCACCCCCTGCATGGACCGGACCAGGGAGGCTGTCCCCATCTGGTCTGGACCGGTACGGTTACATAGTATGCCTTTAATAACGAACATGACTGAGACAAAAAGGAGGGTTTTATTATAGAGGATATAAAATAAATATACAGGACTTTTTTTCTCATTTAACAGTCATCTGTACAGTGAAATTTGGACAAGTTTGCTAAAAGCAGATAAATAAATGTCTTTTTTTCTTCTTCTGATTTTGCTGCACTGAGCTATTGCTGCCTTATCTACAAACGATATGAAAAGACAATACAGGCCATATGTAGACTTCAAAGTCATGTGCACGCAAACATCCACACACACACACACGCACGCACACACACACACACACACACACACACACACACACACAGGAGAATGGACAGACGCTTTGACCTGCTAAGCTTTTTTCTTCTTCTGCAGAGATCATCTAAAACCCAGTCAGTAATAAGAGACTAATTATTGTCTTTTCAGGCAGAATTTTATAAAAAATACTTGTGGGAGGAGGACCAGCAGGAGATCAGCTCTGCAGGGGGAGCGTCTGTCTGTCTGTACAAACTGTGGGAGAGAATAAGTGCTTACGTTCTCTGTGGGGGGTGGGGGGGGGGGGTACAGGCACATGCAATATGAACGAGGGGGTGCTCTGGATATCATAAATGATGTGAACTAACATGTCTGTCCATATCTACACACAGGAGGAGCGTCGTCCGCAGCAGAGCCGCAGCAAGACGTTAAAAAACATTAAATACTTTATTAACCACTAGATATTTGAGCAACAACAGTGCATAAAAAGACAACTATTGTATCAGTATCTCAATGAGAAAGTCTTAAAATATGTTTCTATGTACAGCATTTCAACACAAACTCGTAACTGCGCTGTCGACAACGCGTGAGGAGAAACGCAGAGAAATCCTCCGTCGGGGTCGTCTGCAGCCGTCAGAGGTGAAGTCAAACATCATGCTACATGAGAAGGAGAGAAGAACAGCAGAGCAAAAAAAAAGGGCTGACGGTAAAAGAGTGAAAAAGAAAAAAACCAAACAACCCATGATGTTTTTCCAAATGTGAAACGAAAGGCACCGTCCAGACAAGCGAAGAGGTGGATCCTCCCTGGTACATCTAACAACGACGCTGGCATGAACCAGGAGAGACCGGAGAGCGGTCCCCAGCAGCTGCCTCACCTTCATTCAAACACATCAGCGTCTACGAGTCGTGAAAGCACGATGGAACGATGGCAGGGAGTATGGCAAGACATCAGGGTCACAACATGCCACTTTTATAGGGTACTGTGTAATAAAAGTGAAAGGAAAAAAAAAAAACCTGTTTCATCTCAGGTCACATCACCATGGTTACCATCAAAGGGTCAGTTATTCTTTTCTTTCTCAACAGCTGTGTTTTCAGATTTCACAATAGCTCTTGGTGCAGCTTGCTAGCTTGTGGTCAGCATGTGCTGATTTAAAAATACACATTCTAAAACCCACTTGGAGTCTGGGACCTGGATTTCTTGGTCCTTTTGTTGATTTTCTCAGAGGCTAAAGTTAGAATATCTGCTATGAGTATCATATCAACGCTGCTACTTTTTTTTCTTGTAAAATAGAAAATGTTGCAATATCACAACAGTTGGTCATCTAAATTTGATTTCTGTCATAAAAACTCAGAATTCACAAAAATTATGACTTTTTAGTAAAAAATAAAACTGAGATTTTTGTCTCTAAATTTTTTTTTTTAAAGTTTCATAAAAAGAAACTTTATGTAGTAAAATTGCGAATTTCACAATATTCTAAAACCAAAACATATGCTGTACAATCATGACGTTTTTTTCTTGCAAAATCACAAAATGTTTTGTTTTAAAATATCCATTTTTGCAACATATAAATTTGCAACTGTAGTAAAATTTCTAATTTTGTATTATTTAAACATTTTGTCCTAAAATTGTGAATTTGTGTTGTTTAAAAAAACTCAACATGTTTTGGAGAAACAAGTTTCTGACAAAAATTTACAACGTTTCACTGTAAAATTGTGACTTTTGTGGAATTGTGCATTTTTGTTGTAAATTTGCTACTTTTCATTCTAAAGTTAAGGTCAGATGCGAAATGATTTCAAAACCTCCTCAGAAATGTTCTTTTTGTGGGTCTATGATTGTCTTTGCATTCTGTTGGAAGGGGGGGGGGGGGTCATTATTCTGTCCACTTTTAGAGCATACAGAACTATCCTAGAATGTTTCATCATTTACTGAACCAAGATTCTTTCCCTCTTTTTTTCCATTCCATTTCATCCTGTACAGGGTTGTATCTA
>JBAMYA010044186.1:0-12675 GCA_037176975.1 Arrhamphus sclerolepis
TCTCCACCTCAGTTATTCCACCTTAAAGCAGCTGCTCTCCACCTCAGTTATTCCACCTTAAAGCAGCTGTTCTCCACTGTGATCAAACGTACCCTCAGAGATGTTCACATTAGAAGTTTTTTAGTGTCTCAGAACAGATCAGAGGTGGGCCAGATGTGGCCCGCAGTCCTGGAGTTAACCCTGCATGCACCACTGTTGGGGCTTTCACACTAACAGGGCTCCATGCCGGTTCCGGAACGTAATTTTGAACCGGCCAGCGCATTCAGACCAAAAATATAACAGGTTCAGAACCTGAAAAGCTGGTTTGCAAGCGAACCAAGAAAAGCTGGTTCGCACTTGCGAACTGTGACATCACCAGTGGGCGTGTATCACAACATGTGTAAAAAAAAAAAAAGTAGCCTGCGGTGGAAAACAAATGTTTAGTGACCAACTGGGAATCATCCAAGTTCCAAACAAACTGGAAACAAGCACGGAGCACATATGATCGTCCACGTTCTACAGTAGCCACAGTACTGTTATGCTCACGTTCAGGACTGTTGTAGTTAAAGCGGCAGAAAAGAGGTTATTTCATGTTAAAGGATCCTTTTTTAATATTACTCAAAGGAATGTTTTAGTACTTTCAGGAAGCGTCGTGAAGTTCCTGGGGCTTGATGGCAGTAGATGCAGACATGTGCTGTCGGTTCACTGCAGAGGCACAATCCAAGCTTCAAAAGTTCCCAAACATTCTTGTTGTGGAGGTTTTCTGTGATTGGAGACGCACCACAGAATAATACAGGTATTAGCCACAACCACCCTGAACCTGTGCATAATAATGTTCAGAGTTCAGAAGCACCGCTCTGCAGAACGGCATGATGATCCGGATAAAAACGAGGGGTTATTGAGTACTTTGGGGGCAGCGCATCGCCTGCAGCTCAGCAACACAAGCTCATGTTTATTCATTACTGCCATGATTCTAATACGCTAATTGAAGTAAGTGATGATGCATCGTGGAGTGATATTATTCGTCTAATGAGCCTCCAGAGGACAATGAGGTGGAAAACAGAGGGAAGAGGGGTTTGGGTTCGAGTGGATCAGCAGCTCTGTATGCTCAGTGTGGGTGTCACCGTCGGGACGTCCTTTAAATCATCAGACAGAGACGAGGCCCCCCCCCCCACAGAATCCCTCCCTGAATACACCCTCATGGGTTTTCTCCTGTGTCTCCTCTTGGCATCATGTCATATTTTTTTACTTTTAATCTTATTTTTCTACCTTTTCTCTCCATCTTGAATAATGTATGAGTGATGGGGCACAGTTGAAAATGCTGAACTGCTCCCTGCAGTCCCACCATCCACCACCGGGTGTCAGTGTTCACCAGCGAATGCTTCGGCTTTCCTCCTCCTGTTCAACCTGGAGAACATCCAGGTGTTTTAATACCGCAGTCGGTATAGAAACCACGTAGCCCCCTAGTGGACACCTGATTAATTTAGTTATTTTTATTTTCTTTCAACTAAAGTTTCACTCTGAAAGCTCAAGGTTCTCTTTTTTTTTATTGAATGAAAAGTCAGTTATTCCTCTTCAGTTAGAGATATTAAATCTGTGGCTGCTCTCGTCTGCTCACAGTTAATCTGATTCGCAGTGAAGAAGAGCAGGAAAATTAATAAACAAAAATCACATCAGTCCCGGTTTATTGATCCAGTGTAAACTTTGAGATCTCAGCAGTCAAGCACATTTTCTGTGCTTTAGAGTAAACGATTGAGCATCTAAAGTTGGCCAGCCGTCCCAGTTCGTTTCCTCTTCAGTGCAAACAATTATTAAAAATGTCCAGGGAGCTTTGTGACATGTTCAGTGATTCTGCACGAATAAAGGAGAAGAAAAAAAAAGTATTTTTGAATAAAATCTGTTCTGTGTTTGAGGAAAAGCACACGCACATCAAAGCAAACAACACACACTCGCACATCAAAGCGTGAAATGGCCAATCATCTGAAGGAACAACACTCGTTTGTCTTTTTTTAATCCTCCCTCCATCTCAAACTGCTTCCTTTCTTTCAGCGTCACTGAGAATCAAAGAAAAGTTCCTCACATTAAATTTTAATAAAACATTTATAAAAGCAGATTCACGCAACTTGCAAATCTCATAAATATGTATTCGCAATAAAATATAGAAACTATTAAATGTTGGAGGTGTGTTTGAAAAAAAAATGATGTCATTATGAATTTGAAAAGGTGAGATTTGTAAGAAAACACCTGGAGGAACATCTGCAACCAGGGTTCACTTTACGATGTTTAGAGGGCCTTATGCTTCCTTGAAAAAAAACAAAACTTTTATAAATAAATGTTTTTTCCCTTTTCTCCTGGCGAGAATCAGAAACGTCTGTGCATGACTGACGATAGTTGTCTTTTTGCTCCTGAGGTGGAGAGGAGCTGCTGTCAGTGTATTTAGGAGCAGTGACATTTATACAGTCTTAAAACCGGCCCCCTGAGGGCCCCATGGTGCTGATGTGGCCCCTCTGAGGGCCCCATGGTGCTGATGTGGCCCCTCTGAGGGCCCCATGGTCCTGATGTGGCCCCTCTGAGGGCCCCATGGTGCTGATGTGGCCCCTCTGAGGGCCCCATGGTGCTGATGTGGCCCCTCTGAAGGCCCCATGGTACTGATGTGGCCCTCTGAGAAAATGTGTGCTCTGAACTCAAAAGAAGCAACAGTTTGGTTCCTCTTTGTCTTTCAGTCACAGATACTTCACTCCTCCAGCCAGAAAGACCAGGAACCACTGACGGCTCTGCTGCCAAGCCAAGTCCCGCCCCCAGGTAACTCTGCCCAGCCTGACACCCCTGCTGACAAATTCCTCCACTCCGCCAAACACGCTATCAACCACACACCGCAGAGGGGAGGGGATGATGGGAAAACTCAGAGGAAGGATGAAGAAGACGAGACGGGGAACAGAGGAGCCTCCTCCAGCAGATCGCTGCCGCATCCCTCCAAGCTCCGCCTCTTCCTGCCTGTTTCTCAGAAGACGAGGGTGTCCAGGCAGCTGTCGGCACCTCGCGACGCCGACGGCTCTTCAGGCGCCAAGCTTAAAGAGATGACGCTCACCTCTGGTTCGTCCCGCCTCCCCAAACCAAAGAGCCACTGAGGCTCTCAGCAATTCAGTGACTCTAAACTCCGCCTACAAACCTGCTAAATCACTGAAAACACCTACAAGGTTTAAACATGCACAGTTAACTTATTCAATATTGATGTTTTTAGCACTGCTTGAAAAACGTGTTATTCTACATCCCGTCTGAAAACAAAGTAGGAAAGCGCCACAAAAGATTCAATTCCTGGAGGCATCAGGGAGGAAAAAACGGTGATCTGTGCCTTTGATTTTCAGAAACGCACCTCCTTCATGCTAGCATCATGTCTAGCATGTGCACATCTAGCTGTCCCATGGAGATTCTTCAGCTGTCGCTACTCATCACATCGTCCAGCCGCTGGACTTGTACGATAACACACTCGTTCACGGTACGAGCGTGGACGTGGGCAGGTTCAGAGAGACTCGCTGTCTTGCTTCCTCTTCGTCTTCTGACTTTGTGTCGTAAAGATATCAGCCGGACTCTGAACTAGGAAATCCAGCTGCAGTTGTCAACTATGCGATAAAAACTAAGCCAACTTTACTCTGTCTCGCTGCGTCTCCGAGTTCTTCCTCATGCGTTTCTCTGTAATTAGAAAGTCACCAGAACTTCCTTGATCTGAGAAAACCCACGTTCAGAACCGAACCGGCGCTTCAGTCAGGGTTTCATCTCGTTTCAGGTTTCGGGAGCTTGAAAGTCTCAGTTTGCTTCAGATGACTTTTCTTTCTTTTCCCCGCCAGCAGAAAGCAGCTCTGCAGCTCTAAGGGCCGATTTCATGTCGTCTGTACTTTTAGGACCCCTGTTTTGTCAGCAGATGAACAGATTTGCAGCTGCAGTGAGAGTAATAGTCAGAACAACACAATAGTACCTTCTGGTGAATTATCACAGGTGCAGAAGACCAGAAAGACCATGAAAGTGTCTTTGCAGTTTTTACCCCCAATGATCACCTTCAACTTCTGCAGACGTTGAGACCGAGGAGGTCCAGTGGGCTGATTTCCTCAGTTTTTTGTCTTCAGGTTCCAGGTAAAAGAACCGACCTCCTTTAGAACTTTCAGTCATCATGTCCCTGCTGACCGCTACAGCTGCATGTAAACTGCTGATTCACACCACATGGTGGCAGTAGTGTACCACTTCCACCCCGCTAGGGGAAACAGCCAAGGTACCAAACCAGTCAGAATGGGGTGGGGGTGGGGGTTAACCAGTGGCTCATACAGGAGCATCCACCTTACGCCAAGTCTTTACTGCAAGTCTGACGTTCCCGCTCTGTTATACGCAGGATGCTGCTTGTTGATACTTTTCTGCTTCACGTTCATGCAGAGGGGTTGTCGGAAATCCAACAGTGTCCAGATGAATCTGTAGGCGCTGTCCCCTGGAAATCAAAGCTGTCCAGACTTATTATTTAGGGAGCGTCGACTGACCAAAACAGTTCCAGTCTCCCGTGTTCAGGGCAGTTTAACATTCTGAAATGTGTTTCCATGACATTACCTTTGGAAAGACCTTTTAAACTGTCCTCCATCATACCAAACTGGCTGTGGAGACATGATGGACGACTGAGAGCCGTGCTTTTTCTCTGTTGACTGCAGTTTAGGATTTGTGTCAGTAGATGGCGCCTCATCCTTCACATCGAGCCCCTAAAGCAGGACTGAGGCCTTGTTGATGCTTCTGCTTGAGAGAACTATCTGCAATGCTTCTTGTATGTCCTCTAATGTCATTCAGATTTCTTTTATGTCGAATAAGTGAAATGAGGACTGATTTGTGGACAAAGATCAGGAAGATTAGCTGGAGACTGCAAATGTCAGGCTTTTCAGAGCGGTCTGACTTCAGATAAAGACGACAAACCCTTTAATTTGAAGCAAACTGAGGACTTTTATCTCGCCTGACTTGAATCCATACCATTGAATTCTGCTGATATTAACATTCAGGTCGAGCAGTTTGCTCAAGTGTCTTGTTCCCCGAACAAAAACCGACATTTGAGCCGTGATTTGTCAGCTGGAACAGTTCAATGTAATTGCTTCTCTGAAGACGGGATGTCACATTGCAGTTGGCGATATGAAAGCACGACGCGTTCCCAGAATGATCTTAACATTTTGTAAATTCAGTCACCTGGATTCCTCCAGTACAGCGAACCCACTGACATTTTTCCTCTGCTGATGCATCAAACGCCCCGACCAGTGAAATATCATCTCATATGAATTGGCGATTAACCGCCAGCGCTGCCTGCTTTCATATTTGTAACCCTATATGCAATAAAATATGCAGTTCCGACACTTAAAGCAGACACTTGAGGAGCTCTGGAGGTGGAAACGAAACAATATGCAAAACCAGCTTTGCTTTAGTCAAACTTTTCATGCAGCTGAGGATGATAGATGACTTTGCAGACAATCCCTGAAGCCTAAATGTCAAAAAATCAAACATGCTGGTACTTAAGAGTGGAAATACGCTTAGAAATGCGCTTGCACACGTGTTTAGTATGAGTAGAGAGCGATGCAGCCTTTAAAGTAAAATATCTGCAGTTAAATACCTGACGGGACCACGACAGCAGCGTTTCATTGTTTGGTTGTTGGTTCAACGTTTTACTCCTTTTAGTTTTTATGACTGAAAATCTTTGGGTTTTGGACTGTAGTTTTAAAAAAAAAAAAAGGTGACATTATCGCCTTAAAACAACAATTGATAATGAAAACTCATGAACCTGAATGGCTCTTTGAAGCAGACGTTCACAGCTATCGAGTCCATGTTGTCCAAGGAAGAAAGTGCAGCTTTGATCTTTATGAACTTTATTACACAAAGTGGTCTGTGATGAAAGCAGTTTTTTAAAAGTACACCAACAGTTCCAGATTTAGGTCCCTATCGTTGGGAAAATCTGCTTCATTTTAAAGTGATTCTTCCCAGCGCTAAACTGAGCTATGGAGTCCTTCCCCATGTGAAAAGACGCGTCCAAGTCTCTTTTATTGTGTTAAACTCGTACCATGTCGGCGTTAGTCCGTATGCTTACAGCAGGTTTTTGCATAAGTCAAGAGAGTCATCAAAGAAAGTCATTTCTCGAGGCTTCTTCTCCGTTAAGTTGGGAGTTTTGAAGTCAAAGCCGACTTTTGTCTTTTCAAAAGCTTCATGTCCAAGACTTCAAGTTTCTTTGCACGATTAGAAACCTAAAGTATAACTATTGTCATATTTTCTAAAACTGCCGCTGGACGTCAGGGTCCTGCCGAAGCTCTTTCCACAGTGCAGAAGTAAAAACAGGCCTAAGAGTGATTTCGTCTTCATCGTTGCTTGTGGAGCCAGAGCTGAAGCACAGCAGAGAGGGAGGAGGCGGAGACTGAGGCCTCGTCATTAAAATTTCAAATCAAACTTCTGCAGAGTAGCACAACAGAAATATAAATAATTTAATGCACTTTTCTGTCTGAAAGCAGGACTGTTGAACATTTTACTGTCTAAAATTTGCTACGTTCTTTTATTTAGCTAAATAAGAGCAGAAACCAAGTGGGGACGTTACAAGTTTGTATAAATCCTCCTCCCCTTTGAGCTCAGAAGACATGGAGCCCCTCATGACTGAGAATCCAGTTTTACACATGGGCACTGATGAGAAGTTCAGTAAAACGTAGAGTCTCCTTCCTGCTAATGAGAGCGTATCAGCAGCCTCCAGCGCCGAGGATTCAGAGGAAAATAAGAGCAGATTAACGGCAGATTAGCTGAAGCTGACTGGATTTAGCAGGTGAATCTTCTCACCACCAGAACAAACTGAGGACCAGCTGCTGGCTTAAACCTGAAGGTCATGTCTTCCCAGGGACAGACTCTGTCTCCACGCTGCCCAGTTGAAGTCCTCCTCAGGTGGAGGACACTTCCGTTGCCTCTGAGCAAGGCATGTTGGCTTTTTAAGACATTTTCTGAATTGCAGGCTGTTTTTTTCTTAAATTTCAGTGAAAAAAGTATGAAACAGAAGAAACAAGTGAACCTGTTTCTATTTCTGTTTTTGTTTTTTTTTCCTTCTATAGTTGCCCACAATTCAATTTTAACTTCCAAATACTTAATTAATCCCTGATTGTAAGACGACGGTCCAAAACCCAAACGTGGACTTTGTGTTTTTCTAGCATTTTACTCAGTTCGTCTTCCCGCGAGCTCTTAACGCTCAGAAAAGCCGCTGCTGTTGTCGCTTCGGACCCGTCCAGCTCGTTTCCTCTGGCAGCATGTGAATCCAGCACTTTTCAAGTCAGTTAGTTATTTAAATATCATGATGAGTCTCAGAAGACATCGCTAAACGTAGAAAATTCAACAAAATGTACATTTCCACAGCACCTCATATGATTACAGATATCCATCTCATAATTATTGAATAAAGTTTTGTATTAAGTTCACAGAAGTAAAACTTTTTCATGCCTTTAAGCTGCTTGTAGATTTTTAGTGAGTAAAAGGAAACAACAAAACCCTACAGTCTTTATTTCACATGAAAAATGCTCTTGTTGAGAAGCAATTAATCAGTCTGGTTGATTTAGCAGGAGATGGATGTAATTTAAGAAAAGCAAAATGAAAAAATAGCTATTTGTGCTTTGTTTCTGGTGTCAGGATATTTAAATTGTACAATTAAGAGTTATTGGAATGAACAGACGTAGAGTTAAAGGCCCCTCAAACCATAACGAACATTGCTTCAGCCAATCAGTCGCAGGTGGAGCTTCATGGAAGTGACGTTTTCTCAGGAGCACGAGATCTTTTCATCATTTGTTCTTTTTTTGTTTTTTCATCAACAGATGTGATTCAGTCATAAAATCGCATATTCTACCTTTAACTGTAGGCGTTAGGCTCCAAATAATTGTAAATGTTGTATTTTATGTGATTTTAATTTAAAAACAGAGAACTTGATCTGCTGTGGAAATGTACTATATCATGAGAGTTTTAAATTTGAATGAAAATGAGATGACTTTTTTTCTTTCTTTTTCTTTTTTTTAAAGATAAAATACAGATTTTTAAAACAGGGCGCCGAGTTTGGTGAGTCCAAGTTCAGCAAAGGAATTCGCGGTTTGCGATGCGTTTCCAGAATAAGCTTCTTTGTTGTTGTTGATGTTTGTGTCTTCAGGATCGTCACGTACTCGCGCCGTCTCACATCTGTGGACAAAACTTGAAGGACAAACATCCAGCCTTTTTCTTTCTTTTTTTTTTGTTCTGTATCTGGATGTTTTGTTGTTGTTTTTTTCCTTTTGCATTTGCATTAACTCTTATTTATGTGACAAAACTGTAGAAAGTCTGAAGTCACTGTAATAATATTAGTAATATTAATAATATAATTGATTGTTGAGTTTTGTGAAGCATCTCAGCCTGAAAAAGCACTTTAAAGGAAACGAGGCAACGCTGGACTGCAGTTCAGCTCGACTCAGAGAGACAAACAACCCAAAACAAACGTTGCAGCTGCTGAGTTCAGGTTTTCTGGTATTTTTGTGTCATTCGTGTAAATGCTGCATTCATGTCGTACGTTAGTTTCAGTCGAGCTGAAGAAACGATTCATCTGATGGAGAAATTTTCAGTTGATTGTTTTGTTTGAATAGAAAATAAATACTTCCTGCGTGTAAAGATTAAATACAAACAAATATGAAAATGTATTATTTATTTAAGTCTCACTAATAGATTTGTTGGAGATGCATTTTAAAGGAATTTTCAGGATAATCTGAGAGGAATGAGTCAGGGAAATACGCACCACCAGATTCCACAACTTTATTTTCTATTTTATTAGTTTTTACACGGTTCAAAGTCGCATCACATTTCTACACGACTTGAATGCAGCATCGGCTAAAGTTGTCATCACTGTTTTCAATTCCACGCCATGTAGATTCAGCTCTGATTGGCTGAAACGCTAAACCTGCTGTCATTGGTGGATGTTTTGTCAGTTGAACCTAACTGACTGAAGCTTTGTGAGCCAAGTCTTAAGATTAAAAAAAAAAATGCCTGTATTCTTGTCTTAACTGGTCACTGACACACTGTGGCACTCATTGGTCAATATTTACGGTTCTCTTCTGTCATTGGCTGAGATGTGTTTGATGCTGCTGCAATAAAAAAAGATCCTTATGAAAACTGAGCGTTTGAATTTCTTTAAAACGGCTGTCAGTCATGTCAGTATTTGCCAGATGAATGCGAGAACTCAAAAGGTTTGATTCATCCACAAACTTGAATGGGCGGAGCATTTTAACAATGTTTTAACTTCATCTAGGTAGCATTTTATTTTTGCAACAATTTTTTTTATGCCCACAAACTTAACTGATTTGAAATTTGATCGGCTCACACAACCAGGCGGCGCTTTAAACGACCACAGAACATATAAGTATGAGCGATTTGTGCAGCGTTTTAATTCGTTTTAATTTTAAGCTACATGGTTGCTGCTATTTGCATTCAAGTTGCTAAAACATATATCCTTAAATTCTAGTTAACAATTAGAATTTAGTAACCATTGCATAACATCTGAAAAATCCCAACATTCTAATATAATACTTATTATTACAAATATTTTTATTATGACAATATTATATGCTCACCATATACGTTAGTGTCACCATCATCATTTATTAGTAATAACAACAATAAGCTTATTTTTATCTTAAATGCTCATGCAGGTCTGACTGGGAAACCCCACATACTGTAGTCAATAAGCAGCATGTTTGAATTCATGGACTTGAGCCAATTAAAAAGAAAAAAAATCTTTGAAGTTTTCTTCTGTAAAGAAACAAAAATCTTTTCTCCTTTGTACTTCAGTTCCAGAAATCACAAAGCGTAGATGTAATTTGAACAAGAATGGAGCTTTTGTTTTACTCTGTCTCACACACAAACACGATCTGTAAATAAACAGAACAAGGAGAGTATCAGCCCGGGAAATGTGGCGCCACCTCTGAAACCAGGGTGATGTCACAGATTTGTCCGTTTTTTTCTTGGCGGTTAACATGAAGCAGATGTGGGAGACGGAAACAGAAACTACATCTGAATACCTGATGCACTTCTATGAAGAAGTAAGCTGAGGAGCTTCTACTCGCCTCTGAGGACAGTTTGTACCTCTACCTGTGTGTGTCGGGGGAGGGGGGGTATTTACAGATGGGCTTTTGATGCGTCATTAAGGAGATCTTTAATTAGTGAAGCTCACAATGGTGGGAATCAACCCTCCCTTCATTTTTAGATCGTCTGCTCTTTATTGCTTTGAGCCCCGAAGTTAAAAAGACATTAAATCTGCAGAAGGTGATTTTTATGATCGTTTATTTTAAGGGAATAAAAATTAATTAGTGGAGGAGGAAGTTCTCTGAACTGGTTTTTCATGGAAATGCAGTTGAGGTTCTTCGCTGCAAAAACCGCTTAAAATACAAGAACTGGAGCCTCGGTTCTGAGCAAAAATGACTGAAACGATATTCTGGATGAAGAATTCAGATGAACAAGTGAAAGACTCTTAAACTTAGAAAAGAATTCTAAAAATACAAGAAAATAACTTTAGAAAAGTACATTTATATGGTTAATAAAAACAGAATTTTTATAGTAAAAGAGGAAGCTGGAACTGTCTTTTAACAATAAATCCAGAAAAGAGAGTTTTGGACATTTTTGTTGTTAAATTGCAAATCTCATAAAATTGCGAAATTCATGTCCTAAAATATGTAATTTCTTCAATTTCCAAGTTTCTGTTCTAAACTTAAGAATTTTTGTCATAAAAATTGCAAATTTCAGAAAATAGTGACTACTTACTGCAACGACCAAAAAGGGAAATTTCTTTTGGAAAAAAAGAAAATCAACAGTTACAACTTTGTTTAATTTTGTACAATTGCAACTTTTTGTCCCTAAAATTCTGAATTTTAATTTTTTTTAGTTAGTTTTTCTAGAATTCTGCGTTTCTCAAAAATTACGTAAACTTTTACTGGGTCTTTGCTCAATGTAAAAGCACAATTTTTGTTTTACCTTAATATTTTTGTTGTGAAATATCAACTTTTGCACAAGTCACAAAGTTTTAATTTTGACATATAATCACTCATTTTTGTTTTAAAATTTTTTTCAAAAATCAAAGTCACATCCTATATTTGGTCATTTTGTATATTTGCAACTTTTTGTCCTAAAATCATGAACTTTTGTTGTTTAAAAAATGCTGAAAAATTCTGCAACTTTCTATGACTTTGGTGTTAAATTGCTACTTTCATCGTGACCTCAGTTATGTCTGAGATCAGTACGGAACCACAGCGGCACAATTCTGTCAGACGTTTGAGACATTCATGAAAAGACAGATGTCCATGGGTTGGTGCAGCGGTTGCAGGTTCAACTCCTGACCTGTGACCTTTTGCTCCATGTCTCCCTGTCTGCATGCTGTCAGTAAAAGGCCACTGGAGCTAAAAAGAAAAAGACGTTGATTATAAATTGAACAGTTATCCATGGACTTCAGTGAGTAAATTATGTTTAAAAGAAGATAAACAATCAGAGTGGATTCACTTACAACAATAAAAAAGGTATTGAAATATCCTCCATGAGCAAGAAAACCAGTTGCATTTGGAGAATTTGCTCATATTAACGTCTTGTTTCTGATGTTTCTGTGGTTAAAGTCATGAAGGCTGGACGTTCCTCCGTCTGTCTTTCGTCCTTTTGAACCAGATAAACAAATGTCACGAAAGCGAGCAGTAACAAGCTTCTCCTCACGCTGGTTCACCAACGCGTCCGTCACGCTCTGATGGTTTCCAGCAGTCAGAATAAAGAGCAGCGCTGCGGTTTGCAAGGTCACCGCATCGTCGATGGCGACATGTTTAAACACATTTACATGCAGGATGTCTTCATTTCCCAAAACAGCGGGGTTTGATTTGACTGTGCACCGCTGAGTTCTGACCTGGTTCCTGCCGCTGGCGGGTGGCTGCCCGGGTCTGGACATTTATGGTGTCGTTGCTGAGGACGAGGTGTGCGGGAGACACGTCAGGTAAAAAGAAATACAGCTCCAGAATAGTCTCTAAAGAAGAGGTTTGTGATAATCGGTTAAAGCAGTTAGCATGTGGCTAACTTAGCGCCAGTTTAACGTGGTGCTGCTGAAACCACAGCCGTCTGTTAACTTCTGCTAGTCCAGAGTCAAGTCAGCGATAGACCTCGTCTCTCCAGTCAGCCCAGATCTGCTCCAGAACCTCAACCCAGTTTGACATGTGAGAAACACCTTGCGAACAATTCAATTTCTATGGCGTCTATTTACAACAAATTTGTCTTTAGGCGCTTCTGAGAAACCCAGATCTTGACCCAACGCCATCAGAGGAAAGAAAAAAAAAAAAAAAAAACCCTCCCTGGAAGAAACCTGGACCAGGTTCAGTTCTAGGGGGACCCTCCTGCTGATAACCAGCTGGGGAAAGGAAGACAGGACAAAGGACAGAAATATCCAAATATCTGGAATAAAAATATAAATATGTGGTGCTTGGAGGGTTGGACTGCAGGTCCACCACACCAGTGTTCATCCCAGAGTACAAACCAGTCTACAGGTGCAGGCAAACACCAGGATGGTCAGAAGATGGAAGCTTGGGGGGGGGGGGGGCAGTGTTGGATATGGCAGGAGGCCTCAGAGCTGCACCTTGAAGTGATTTTCTGCCTCGAGTCAAGTGGAGTTTTGATGCTCAACTGGGT
>JBAMYA010044187.1:0-12675 GCA_037176975.1 Arrhamphus sclerolepis
GTACAGATGGAGGAGGAAGCCGAAAGTATAACATTTAATTTGAGTTTAACAGAGCAAAGTGAAGGTGCCTTGAGGGAAGAAACAAAAATCATTCCTACGAGAAGAAAGTCAAGGAAAGCTGAACTCACAGCTACTTCTAAACTTGCTTTACACAGTGAAAGTCCTGATGTGGAAACTGAACAAAATAAGAACATCACAGATGGCGCAAAAGCTTTAGCTCCAAAGACAGAAATAGAGCCTACTGAAAGTACTGCAGTGAAAGAAAACAAACCCCTTCTAACCAGAAGAAGATCCAAAGGTCAAAGAGTCCTTCCATCTCATGCAACTGCAGAAGTGACAGAAAACAAGCAAGAACCTTGCAGTCCAAAATCTTTGGAGGGCATGGAAGGTCAATTTAAGATGGCTGGGGAAGAAACCAAAGTTATACCATCCAGGAAAAAGTCAAAGAGCCTTGATATTTCAACACCTCCAGAGCCAATTCCAATGAATGAAATGCCAGATGGTGAATTGACAGAAACCAAAAAAGAACATGAAGAGTATGCATCACTTTCAGAGACTGTTGCAGTAACAACAGAAACTATATTTGTACCACCCAAGAGAAAGTCAAAGGACAAAGAACTTTGTCTCAGTCTTGCTGAGGTACCTAAGATGAAGGATGAGCCTGAAGGTATTCAATACTCCATGAACCTCAATGACCAGAATAAAAATAAAGCAACTGAAGAAACAAAAGTTGTACCAAGTAGAAGAAAGTCAAAATCAGGTGTCCCTGATGAAAAGCTTGAACACCCATCTGGTACTCATGCTGATGCAGTGAAAGTAGAAACTTCAGGCTCATTGTGTGTGGTTCAGGATGAGGAGCTGGACATTCCAGTCAGTGCAATAACACCATCTGAAACTTCAGACACAGAATTACAGGAGTCTGTTCACAAAGCTAAAGATATTTCAGAACAAACCATTACACAGTCTACAGAAAGAGACTTGGGCACAGACTCTCAAATCAAGCTTCCTCCCTTGTCTGAGGCTACAGAGACTCCAAATATAGCAAATTACATTGACAAGGTATGTGAAAACACAACAGATATCCAGAAGAGATATTTAGTCCTCGACATGCCTGATACAGGGTTCACCCAGACATGTGAGACAAAACAAGAGCATCCAGATGAAGAGATTGTAGTGAAAAATGATTCCACTACAACCACCTCTGCTGATTCTACAAAGGACAGTCCTCAAGAGGACAAGACAGAGTTGACAGAAATACGTCCATCTGAGGATGAAGAACTGGATTTAAATGAACCTGTGAATCAGATAAAGCCATCTCAACAGGAAACCCTGCAAGAAAGATCTGAAGACATGGAGGATACCAATGTTCAGGAGAAGACAGTTAAAGAGTCACCATTTAATAAAGATGACATCCCAGAGATCCAAGCTATTAATAGTGTGAAATCAAGCAAAACTGACACTCAGGTTGACGTCATGCAAAACACAGAAGAGAAACAAAGATCGCTTGGAGAAAACAGTGTTGAAGATGGTCATCCTAGTTTTCTAACACATGGTAAGGCCACAGCATCAGGAAGCAGCAATGAAGTTTGTACTCTTCAGTTAGATACACAGAGCAGTTTAGAAGACCAAGAAAAAACAGATCACCAGACAGAGAGAGGAAAAGAAATCATTATGGCTAATACTATGCCAGAGAATGCTGCAACAGAGATGACTAATGTAACTATGCAAGCGGACAATACTGTCTTTGAAATGCAAGATAATGTCACACAAAGGGACTCCACTCAACACATGTCTGCTAACTTTGCAGCAGTACAGTCAGGTGGAGCAGAAAAAACATCTGAAGAAGTAAGCACAACTGTGAAAGATGTTGTAAAACCAATAATGGTGGGTGAGCCAGAAAACTTAAGGACTCCACAAGACATGCCTCAAGATGCACAGCATAGCTCGGATGAGAGGCCTGTTATAGAAAAGACTACATACAAAGAGGATGAAGTATCAATTTTACAATCAGGTACATGTGAACAACAAATTATCTCTGCTGCAGTTGCAAAAAAGCCAGAGACTGATGTTAAACCTGAAAAACCTGTAGCTGAGGTGACAATTGAAGAAGAAAAAGACAAGGAAGCTGCCTCTAAACTTCATCCTGAGGTCAGACCATCATTTGAAATGACACAAGCTGATGTGCAAGAAAGTGTTAGTGAATTCCTGTCTGAGCCCAGTGTGGCTCCTAATGTCCAAATGGATGAACAAGCAACAAATGTAAGAGAGAAGAGTGATGTCCAACAAGAGGAAAAGATAACAGAGGTCCAAGACAAGGAAGGAGAAAGCACTGTTGGTGTGGAGCTACCGATCCAAATGAGCAGTGAAACTGCAACCAATGAAATGAGACTTCAGGGGGCGAATTTGCCAGAGGTAAGTTATACGGCAGCATGGATCTGCCTTTATGTCATGTGCAAAGAAGCAAGCTTTCAATTCAGATTAAGAGTAATAATAGCTTGTTGTCGGTGTAACTAAACATTATATTGAGTCGGTTTCAAAACTCAGGTTCTTACCAAAAAGTTATTTGAAGCTCCATGGATTATTGGTGGATTTGTTTAAAAAACAAACAAAAAAACAAACAAAAAAAAACACAGAATTAGCAATATAAGATATGAACAATCTTTTGGGGAAAAAAAAGAGAGAAATCTGTTCATCAGGAAAAATATAAAATGGTTTGCTTTTTCTCATGTTTATTTATAGGCAAGGTTCAATAAGGGTTCTGCTGCTTATAGTTGTTAAAAATGAAACCACACCTTTTGTCAATTCTAAGGTTTTACATATCAGGGCATGACAAAGGTTATCTGTTCTTCAAGTCATCAAAATTAATTAAATGCAACCTCAGACTAGATCAAAGGAGGAATTGTTGTCTTTACTTGAGTAAAAAGCCGTTCATAATTAAGAAGTTTTGTGTGAAAAAAACTAAATACATCCATACTGCTCCTATAGGAATTAAGAGATTAGAACTTTGAATGCTTTAAACTTTAGAGTAAAACAAACAGCATATCAGCACTAACACCTCACTTTAAAGCATAGTGATAGATGATAATCAGGCGTTTTTGCAGCCACAGGACCAGACATCTTGCACTCATTAATTCTCCCATGTATTCCTGTACATACCAAAGTTTCTAGAGTCAAATGGCATCCTGTCCAAAAAGTAAAGATTAAATGAAATTAGGCCATGCAGCAGGATAATGATCTCAATCAAACCAGCAAATCTTAACAGAATGACTTCAACAGAAAGGAATGAAGGTGAAAGTCAAAATACAGGTGTCAAACTCAAATATGGTGGTTAAAAATACTCCACAACAATGTGAGAGATTGAAAAATAAACTCATAAAACTGTTATTTTCAGATATTGTTGCTAAAAGTGTTTCTATGAGGTGAACAATTGTATGTGCTTAGTTTTCTATATTATAGTATAGTATGGTATTATAGTATTATAAACCATTAATGTTCATAAATCTGAAGCATTATAGTACTTTATTAATAACTAAGTTAAATATATTCTGAAAATAATACTGATGTTTCATGTCCACAATAGGATCAGTATCACTTCAGAGAGCTAACAAATTCATACCTGATATTTTCCAGGCAGAAGAAACCTGTTTGGAAGAAATGACTCATGAACAAAACAATGAAGAACAAAGCAATTTGAAGACTGACACACCAGATCTGGAGGCACCAGAGTGCTCAGGCTTGGAGAACATCTTCACAGAGATACAGCAACTCACAGAGAAAGCAGCCATAACTCACCTCATTGAGGTACTTTAACTATTATACTGTGTCCTTTTGACATTACAGGTATAATTCAATTCTGTCTCTATTGTATGAGGTAACAGGTAAATTATAACATGTTGATGTACTTACTGTATAATAAGGTACTTTGATATGAGTTACAAACGTAGACAGAATATCTGTAAAATCTTAATGTTTTTAGGATACCTCTTTTGGAAGGGGACAGAGTACACAAAATAAAAGTAGTTCAGTATGATGCAAATGGGCTAATCAGACTAAAGCGTCCAGAAAATATTGTCTTAACCACTCCTTGTCCCCACTCCACATTTTGGGAGATTCTGCTAATCTGATGTGTGTCTCTGTCTAAAGGTTAAACTGAAGGATGCCAGTGAGGCTCTGACTACATCCACCAGTGATTTTGATATTCATCTCAGCAGGCTAGTTTCTAAAGTCCTTAGCATCAAGAACTGTCCCGCTGAGCTGAGCCTGACAGCGATGGCCAGGCATGTGGAAGACGTTCAGGTACGATAACAGGCAGAAACGCAGGGAAGCAACAGGGGGTACAAACAGGTATCCATGCAGGGCTAAGGAGGTGCGGGTGAAACGGATCGGGGCAGATGAGACCAGGGAAGTCAAACAGAACACAACTAGACAAGGGAAGACCTACAAAGCAAAAGAGGAACTTAAGATAACAGTAACAGAGCCACAGGAAGACGGGACTCAACACCAACCAACAAAACCCAGATCGAGACAAACCTGACTAACTGTAGCAAACCCAGATCATAACATGCAAACCCACAATTAGTTTCTGCAATATTTTAGTTATCAGTTCTCATAATGCAGAGCAGTGTTTTGACCCTTCTGAAACAGACAGCAGTGTAGGATCTGACTTGTGACATGGTCATCAAAGAAAGAAAAAGCTTCTTTTGAAAGTTTAAACAGCCTTTGAATTGGAATTACAAGCTTTTGCTAATTTATGTTTGAATTCACACCACAGGAGTGCAGAGAGCTTTTCAATCTCCAGTTGTCAAAGTTCTCTGAGCTGAAAGAAGCTGATGCTGCGAACATGGATGTTCTGGAACATTTGGAGGACAAGTGGAGCACTGCAGCTGAGGATGCAGCTACTGTCACCCAGATTAAAGAGGCCCAGCTGCAGCTGGTGGCTGATTACTGCAAACAGTTAGAAACAGTAAAAATCACACTGGACAGTCTGGCTGCAGATGTGGATGCAGTGAGAATGTGAGTTTTCACCTCATGGTTTCCATTTCATTTCTGTGTAAAGACAAACGGATTTGAATGGCCTCGATGTGTTACCAGAATATTTTTTGTTTTAGGCATAGGTGTTGCAAATCTTGCTCCAACAAACATAAAGTCACATACATGGCATATTGCAGTACAGTTGTGTTTTTTCTTTCAGATCACCACAGGAAAGCAGCCACAAGGAGACCAAGCAACTGTGCTCCCTACAAAGAAGCATGGAAGAAAACAGAACAATACTCGGAGAGCTGATTGTGACCTACACTAAGCTGTCTCTCCATCTCAGTCAGTCTAGCCAAAAAACTGCACACACAGAGCAAAATAACCTACAACAGAAGTGGAGAGCTCTGGAAAGAGCTGTTGAGAGCGCCCTTCATCACGCAAATGCCCATTCTCACCAAACCAGGAATCTTATGTCGGATCTGTCTGCTCTTCGTGATCACATGGAAATGATCAGGAAAGATCTTGAAGCCATAGTTTCCTCAGTAAGTCCATGGAATTGCAGGGAGGCACAGCAGCTGATGAAGGCAAATGCTGAAGTGAAAGCAGCCCAGCAGCAGTACCTCCATTTACTGCAACTTTCAGGGGAGTTGCTTCCTAGCTCACGGTGGGAGATGGAATCAAAGGAGCTACATCAAGGGCTCCAAGAGATTAAAGACAAACTTCACCAGGCAGAGGAACTATTGTCATCACAAACTAAGAACAGCAGCAATCCAATCATGGAGAAAATTATTGCCGTGATGAGGGATGGCCTCGCATGGGCAAAGAGAACAGAAAGGGACATTGAGGGCAGGAGGAGGAGGGTGCCTCTTCTTCCTGAGGAGGTTCACCGACAGCTCAGGGATCTAAAGAAGATGCAGTCAGAGGTGATGTCCAAACAGGCTCAGCTGGAGTCACTGGTGGAGGAGGTCACAGAGCTGCTACCACAGCTAGACCAGGATGAAGAGGTGCCCATGGTAGACACTTCTCTGGAATGCCTAGAAGAACTCTCTAAGTCCACAACTGAGAAGCTGTCAAAAACTATGAAAGAGATAGAGTTTGGACTTCAAACCAGAGAAAAACTATCTGAGCAGATGGCTGATCTAGACTCCTGGATTGTGGCATATCTGCAGTCAGTAGCTTCAAAGAGTGCAGACAATGAGGTAAGGAGCCATGCTGAGCTGGACCGCAACGTCCGCCAGATCCAAGAAACTCTGGCTGAGGCTGAGAAGCAAGCAGCCATCTGTGAAGCTCTTTTCATGAAGAGCAAAGACATTGCATTGGAACTCGGCATCACAGAGAATTGTCTGCTTTTTGACAAGATAAGAAATTTCCAGGAGGATATCATAGTCATAAGCAGCAATGAAAAGGCCAATAAAGAGGAGCTTGAGGAACTCATGCAGACTTTGGATTCAAAGAATAGAGAGCTGATTACTGTTGAACAAAGTCTGAGGCAGATGTTAGTAGATCTTACCAAATACAGATTCCCCATCACAAGAGAGTCCCTGCAAGCTTTAGAACCTTTCAAACACATGATATTGGAACATACAGCCCAGGTGGACCTTCTGATACCATGGATTCGAAACGAAAAGACAAATGAGCTGAACTCTGTTATTTCTGACCTTCAAAAGAAAATTCTTGTACTGGAAAGGAAAGGCAGAGAGCATGAGCAGTACCTGGACATGAGGCAATGTGTGGAAGACCTCAGAGAGATCATTCTGGAGCAAATTCAGCACACCAAGGAGGAGAGCAGGGCCTTGGAGGAACGGTACAAAATCTGCCATTCTCTCCTCATCCAGTTCCCTCTGATGAAAGAACTGTGTAAAGAAGCTTTCTCCAAACTTGAGATGATCTCTGCTGACCTCTATCCTTCACAGTTGGCTGCAGAGCAACAGAGGCTCAAACAAACCAAAGACAGACTGGACACTTGTGAGATGACCCTCAACAACAATCTGCGAGTCATTGAATGGACTGTGATCAAAGGACTGGACCTTGAAAAGGAGAAAAAAGCCACTCATACCTTCCTCTCAAGCACTCATCAAGAACTGCTGAAACTCCCTTTGTTGGAGCCTAATCAAAAACTAATTGACAGACAATATCACAAAATTGTGTCCTTGAAAAAGATTGTGGAGTCAAAAATGAGAGTGCTGGAGATTCTTGAGCAAAAGAAGGAACCCAAAGAAAAACAAACATCTCAAGATCTGCTGGACTTAAAAAGTGCAGTGCTTGAGGAATGTGATTCACAAATGGCAAGTTTTGTATATACGTGTGTGTGTACATATATAGGTGTGTGTGTGTGTGTGTGTGTGTGCGTGTGTGTATATATGTATGTATATATATATATATATACATATATATGTGTGTGTGTGTGTACACATACACATTATTAGCGATTAATAACTGAAATTAACATTTTCTAACTCCCTTAAATGTTAATAGTTTAGATTTTCCCATAGAGAAAAATGTTATTAATAAAATAAAAAAGCAATAGATCTGGACACAAAGACTGAAAACATACAGAGCCAAAACATTAGTGGGTGACTCTAAAGAAGAATGTTTTTCTTCTGTACTTGCAGGAAAGGATTGCCCAGGCCAAAGAATGCTTAATAAACTACACCTGTGCTGTCAGAGGAATAGTCCAGTTTCTGCAGGACGTTGAGGTCTCTCCACTGCCACCCCAGGGTCCTACTGGACTGTGCTGTGAAACTCTTGAAGGGACCCAGCAGGCCTTGGATTCATTAAAGGATCAGTTCCAGATCTGTGTGGAGCAGCTCCAAAAGCAGGTTCCTCCTCAAACTTTCTTCTGCCCACAAAAGTTGGAGCACCTGCAGGAAGATATTCTGAGCCAGCTCCTGGTTAGGATGTCCACAATTCAGGCAAAGGGCAGCATACGACTGGATTCTCTCCGCAGGTAAAAACTCTGAAATGATGGATGGAACATGAAGCACATGTCAGTGCAAGTGTTTCATAATCATCTCAATAGTAAGTAATAGTGAAGTAATTGTAATAATATAATCACAGCAACAGGAATAAACATCACAATGGCTTACCTAGAATAGTTATTCTGCAGTAATAACTTGTTTAATAGTTTGGGATTTTTCTTCAGTCATGAAACAGGTAGGGAAGCCTATAATACTGTATGTAGATACTACAGAACCTAAAGCCCTCAAGCTACAAAACTATTGTGCAACACATCTTCAGAATCCTTTGTTCATGTGGACCTATTGCAGATTTATTAAATATTAAAGGACTCATATGCTGTCATTCAGTTGTGCAGAAAGGTACCAAAGCTACATCAGATCCCAAGAGGAAATCATCCAGAGTGCCACAAGTGCAGAGAACAGCCTCCTACAGATAATCTCTCAAAAAGTCACCTGTCTCGCTGACTGCACGGACCAGGAGAGGAAGCTGAGCGTATGCATAAAAATTTATTCAAAAGTTCACGTTTTCAGAGCCTCTAATTTTTTGTTATAAAAAAATATATATAAATATACGCACTCACACACACTTTCAAAGTGAATGCACTTGGAAAAAAAATAAAATAAGGATTTGACGTAATTCTTGTTTTAGACATTGTCTGAGGAGATGGAGTTGCTGCTGAGGCGTCTGGAGGAGTTGAGGGAGTGGTGCCCTGATCAGGGCTGCTGCAGAGGCAGGGAGGCCACCGTGTCTGCTGCCTCCAGAAGGGTATCCAGACTCTGTCACTGCACGCAGGAGCTGGCAGCACGCAGTAAACTGAGAACTGAAGAATGGATTAACATCACAAACAGTGTAAATAAACCAGAACGTAGCGCTTGTTATTGAACGTGATGTAAAGCACAGAGGATGTCAGACATACGTGGGTTTCTCTTTCTGCAGGTGGAGAAAGCTTCTGTTCTACTGGAGCAGGTGGAGGCAGAGCTTCCTGATGACTCCTGGGTGAAAGCTTCCACTGAGGAGCTTCATGACCTGCTGCAGTCCTGGAAACAGTACCAGCACAGACTGGAATGTGAACATCGAGCACTATCTGGACTGGAACTGCGCACAGCTAGGCTTCTTGCTGTCCCTGCCCACCTGGAACAGGCTCCTCCCACTCCAATCTGTCAGCAGCTGCAGGTGATGCAGAGCCGATACAGCAGGTAAGATGTTTGACTACAGTTCTATGACATGTTACGTGCCATTTAAACTGAGACTAAGACTAATTAGTCTCAGTTTAAATGGTACGTTTTAATGGTACTGAGACTAATTTTCACTAATTTGCATAATAAATGTCCTTTATTATCTGTCTGTGAAACTCTATATTTAGTTCATGTGGTCAAGAACTTTCATGAAAAACTACCCGTACCCAAAAGTACTCATAATTCATGCAAAGCTTGCTCAAGCACTCAGCCGTAAGTGGCTTAGATACAGACAGCTGTTCCTCTGTTGTCATACAAATACTGATATAACTACTATACTCAGCTGAGACCAGACTTGAGGCCTGATTCAGTCGTGGATGTTGTGCATCAGATATATCAGGTAAGGTGCTCCCAAGTTGTGAAAGGATTGTTTTACTTACTGGATTCATGTGTTTGTGTGTTTTCCCAGCGTGAAGCAGAAGAGCAGGGAGGGTTTGCTTGCAGCCAGGCTGGAGCTGGAGGAGAGGGAGAAGGTTCGGGAGGAGCTGCAGGGGATTCGGGTTTGGCTTGACACTGTTGATGGTCTTCTGTCAGAGATGGAGCAAGGCACCAGCTCTCAGGAGCCACAGGTCAGATGCCTCTCTCAATTAATACAGTTGTGTCGCTTTGATTGGATTATTTTAATTTTTGGGGAAATGTTTAGCAAACCAACATCTTAATATTGACGGTGGATTCTGAAACTTGTTGAATAGCGCAGGTCTGGTGAAACGTATTTTCTTTCATCTTAATGGTAAAAATGTAAAATTGTCATAAAAGTTTGAATGGAGTTTGAAGTCTATCAGTATATTATTATATAAGTATAAAATAAGCACTTTGCCCCTCCATGATTAAAGTCACTGAGATCCATGCACTTAAACCATAATCCTGTTTATTTCTTGGAAATGAATTTCCTAACTTCCTTTAGTCTATTTTCAGTGTGATATGGAGCGTTTGACATCGCTAACTTGTGCGTGTCCAGCAGTCATACGTAAGAACATTTAACTTTAAGGACGTGTAACTAAACCAGCGGTTACTTTTGTCCACTGAAGAGCCTCAGCTGGCCTCCAGCTCACATCTGGGAGCCTCTTATCTGAATGCAATCAGTGTGCTCAGATTTTGAATTCCTGACTGTTGGAGTAGAAATGATGAGTCTCTGATGAGACTGGACTGTTTCATCTTCTGAACTGGAGACACAGTGATGTGTTTGTACTTCGTGTAACATCACATTGGTATTTTTGTACAGATGCAGCCTGTCTTTGCTAGCCGATAGGAAAGTTACCACTGAACACGTCACACATTGTGTTCTTACTTTTTAATCCAGACGCAGTCTTACTCCTTATTTGAATAAAAGTGGCTGTTGACTGTGCTGTGGAGGGGCTGAGTGGAAGGGAATCGTTAGAATCTAACCGTTCACTTGGCCTCAGGCCCGGGGGCTGTTTTAGAGTCCACTTCTGTCCTCCCATCAACCCATGGAGTCAGGTCTTTGTCCTGAAACCTGAGCAGGGGCCAGCATCTCATCCACTCGAGCCTGTTCTCCACACACAAGCATTTTATCTCCTTTCACAAAGGTCTGGGTCTCTGAAAGACCCCCTCTACGCCCCAACAGTTCTCCCTATCCATACCCCCCCCCACTGGTACCAAACACCTTTTGTTCAGAGCTGTAAGTGGATCTTTCAGGTGGCTGTTGTAGCCAGGTCTTGTCTTTACATAATGATCTCCTGGGTCCAAACAACACCGTAAATTCAATCATAAACTTTGTCTTAAAACCAAGTTTTTATCCAAAAATGTCCTCACACTTTAAAATTTACAAGCTTTAAGCCTTAAACATCCTTTATTTCTTAAAACCTCAAAGCCACCAGTCACAAACAGACACCCACTGTTTTTCTAAAAGGGCCTTTTGCCTGTCGAATGTCTACAGAAAAATGTAAACATTCACATTATGACTTAAAATGACATCTTCCTTTGTCTTTCAAATCCAAAAATGCTCCTCACAATGATAGTTTTAAATGAAAGGGGAACAAACTGACTTGCGTGTTGTGGATGTCCTGCTCTCTCATGTCTCCCCTGCCCTCCCTTCTTCCCCTCTTTTGTATTTCACACACACTCACACACTCACACACACACACACACACTCACACAGAGAAAAAGCTCAGTCTCATAAAAAGATGCACTTCTTCTTCATGGAGTGGCGCATGGTACGCTTTTAAACCCAGGTTGTCTTCATTATATCGTACTTATATTTTTCTTTATTCTCTGATTTTCAAAAAAAGTTGCTATTGTAAAGTTGCAGATTTTTGGAAGTGAAATATTTTTGTGATCATTCTTCACTGTTGTGAAACTGAAGGATTTAACCTTTGTTGGATGAAAGATCCACAGGACCGAGAGCTGACGTTAAACAAAGTTACTTTGGTGAGAAATGTAGATAAGATGATGTTACTCCATCAGAAGAGCCTGTACACGAGCCCTGCTGGTGTTGATGTGGTGGATTGTTGCTATTCTCCTTTTACAGATGTTGTTTCAGTTGTTGGGAAACTTAGAATACTGTTATCCTTTATTTTCTGGAGTACTTTGCCATATTCTAAGTATTTACTAACCACTTTCAGTGAAATGTACATACTTTCAGTGACACAGATGTTTCTCTGTGTGACTGCAGGAGGTGTACAGCCATCTGTGTGCTCAGAAGACTTTACTGCAGCGCATCATGGATAACCTGAAGATCAAATACTCTGACGTGGACATTTTGGTCCCAGCTGAGCTTGAAAGCCACCTCCAAGAAGTCACAAAGTCACTCCAGCAAGTAGAAGTGAAGGTACGCAAGACTTAAGTTTTGGAAATTCAAAGCTTACTGGCCTTTACGGGAACTGTTATCCCTCGCATGGACCACAATTACAGGGGTATATAATAATTACAGCAATATATATTAACCTGATAAGTGTCTGTCTGTGGAAAATACTGAAGCTGATCATCTGGGAATAGACAAACCACAAGGATTAAGGATTCAATTCTTCCTGATAATTTGGTTAAGGTGCTGCTCAAATAAATAACTAGGGGCTGTACCAGATAAAGAAAAGCATGGAGTTGGAAACATCACACAGAGTAACTGAGAACTGAGTAAGGCTGCTATTATGATTTTTATGGAAAATGACCTACAGACTGATGGCGACTTGTTCACTTCTTTCAGGAACGAATGTCTAAAGTAATTGTTTTTCCTCCATGACTGACTTGCTAGGTGGGAGAGGCAGTGGAGAAGAGTGGTCCTCTACACAGGCTGGGGGCAAAGCTGACTGATATCGAATCTGGGCTGAGATTAATTCAGATCAGACTAGAAGAGAGAAGCCCAACAGCTGCTGAAGCAAAGATCACACAGAAGGTTGGTACCCAACAGTTTCCTTTTGTTTAGGCTATGAGGCTTTTGTGGATGACTGCCCCTTGATGTGTGAAAACAAGCCCCAACATTCAATTCAATTCAATTTATTTATATAGCGCCTATTTACAACAAGTCATCTCTAGGCGCTTGAGAAACCCAGAG
>JBAMYA010044188.1:0-12673 GCA_037176975.1 Arrhamphus sclerolepis
CAAAATTCTTGAAAACAGCTGCTTCTCCCTACATCAATGCCGCCCCCACCACCACCCCGCCCCCAAATACAGCTGTCATGGATGTAATATGTAACTACAGGTGAAAAGAAAACTATTTTTGTAAATGTTTCATTCTGTTGCATAACGTACTTGGGATGGTTGTTGCTTGCTTGAAACTCAGAGGTTTTCCTGCTTGCTCGAGTTGTTTTGACAGTTTAGAGGTGGAGACGAGGCCCTAAAATGATTAGTCATATTCTAATTGGGTCAATCACAAACCCTGACCTCTCTGTAGATGCCTGACCAGGAAGGAAGGATCTGAAAGAGGCTGCTGTTGGAAGACCTCTGGTAATGTTGGTAAGTAAGTCTGAACAGGAGCAACATCCTATGGTTGATATCAGCTTCTTCCTCTTCAGGGTTCTGGGGTCTGATGAAGTCTCTCATCACTGTCTTCAGGTGAAAGTTCCAATAAACAGATTCACACATGCAAACTTTGATTGTATGTGCTCAAGGCAGTGGGTGGAATGGGAACGGGTTGAGTACAGCGGCTGAAAACTTCTATGGCGTACTTTTTCATCATTTCCTCTCTGTGGCCATAGAAACTAGGATGTTTTTAAAAGTTATCCTCCAGCAGGCACAGCTTCATCTTCTTCTTCCATCCATCAGCTGGGCCTCGTCTCAGCGAACATGTCAACTCTGTCTCAGTTTCACGGCAGATGGATGAGCGGCGGTGACGGGTATTTCTCTGCTCAGCTGACGGCAGCAACAGCGCTCTGGGCAGCTTTGAAATATAAATGAGTGAAGCCCTGATGAGGCTTTCATGATGTACGAGAGCACAAATTGCACTGATGAATTGTACAGGTATTTTTATTTTAAACTGGATGAACCCAAGACTTGGAGTCGGTTGGGTTTTTCTTTGATCTCTGCTGATGGAAAATGATTAAATAGATTTCATGAAAAAAAACAAAACAACAAAAAACATGACATCTCTCAACATTTGTGTGTGTGTCGTATTCGTTGTTGGTAAGTGTATTTTGCTGTTGAGTGAGATCAGTCATCCTTCTGTACCTCGAATGGCTTCATTTCCTGATGTTCCACGTCTGTATCCTGTCACATGATTGTTCTTTATGTGTCCCACTGATTCATCACACCCTGATCTCTTCTCATTGCTGGACTGTCTTATATTGTAACTTTTAGGACGCCGTCCTTTTGTATTTGGTTTCATTGATGACCTTGACCTGGTCTGGGCTTCTAACTTCTTATTTACTCTTGGACATTCCTGGTTTGATCTCCTTACAGATCAACGCAGTCTCACTCCCAACTCGTCATATATTGACGCTTTGACCTTGCGCGTCACATGTTGACGCAGCGGGTATCCCTTTCGCGGCATTTTTTGATGCGCACGTCCAGCGTCGCATTTTGACGCAACGGGCATCCTCCACCCCAACTGTCCTACTGCCTAACCCTCATCATATTTTTACCCCCAGCCCTCCTCTTTTCCCTATCCCCCCCACCCCCCACCCCCCACCCGCCTCATTAGAAAACCAGAGTCGAGTTGCTGCTCCTGCTTTGAGGACGTAGATCTTTGGGGGTAGGATCAGGACTGAGGACATAAGAGGGACAGTAGTTAGATGTCCTGGAGATAAATTTCAGACTGAGATGGTTTGGACATGTACAGAGGAAATACAATGATTATATCGATAGAAGGAAGATGTGGTTGGAACTGCCAGGCAGCCGGGTGAGAGGAAGACCAAATTTATGAGATTTATGAATAGTGAGAGAGGACATGAAGTTGGTTGGTGTGAAAGAAGAGGATCCTGAGGACAGGGTTAGATGGAGGACAGTCAAAAGGAAAACTAAGATGTCTATCAAGGTGGAGGCCCCAGGACAAACCCAGGATAAGCTGGGAAAGTTATGGTTCTTGACTGGATTGGGAACTTGCTGGTATTACCCTGTAATGCCGGGTTCACGCTGCACGATGTCAGCCGTCTCAGACAAAAGGTGATCTCACAATGAGACAGGAGCAAAGATGAAAGAACAGTCTTCCAACCAAAAATGGGCTGCGACAAATTGTAGTGTGATGGCGTGTCGCTGCCTCTACGATCTCTGTCACACAACCGACCAATAGGAACACACCATGAAATACCGTAAACATCAGCGCATCTACACAGCACAGTAACCTAGCAACACCAGCGCCAGACACAACGGAGAAATTTATTTTATTTATTTTCTTTACAAAGCACACATGACTACAGTTTAAAAACTGATAAACTGCAAAAAAACAAACAGAAAAAATAAAAAAACAGTTTACGAGAGTTAAACTCACCACAGTAGAGTAACAGTAGTTTGATCATTTTAAAATAAAGCCACTCTAGTGTGGATGTAGTGTCGGTTTCATGCATGATGAATTTGTCAGCTTGTGTGGTTGGGCTAACGTCTCAGGGTTAAAGCTTATGAAATTATGATCTGCGTGATGTGCAGTTGAACAAAAGCTCACCTGTGTTCACTCATTCACCTTTTAGCTCAGTATAAGAGCCTCTGTTGCTGCAGAGATGGATCAGAAAGGACAAAGAGAGCTTCAAAACTCTGGTAGAGACTCTTTCAGGTAGCGCCACAGAAACACAAACGTCTAACTTGAATTTGGCAGGACAATACATTATATAAGAAGAACTTGACTTGCTCTTGAAGCCTCTTCACCGTGATAGAAAAGAGTAGAAGGAGCAGGCCTGCAGGCCCACTTCACTTATGCTAATCAAACATTCTCATTTAAAATGTCACTAGCCACGCCAAATCCAAAACAACTGCTGACAGACCTGAAACAAAGACTAGCATTACGACTATTCACTAGGCTAGGCATGCTGCAGTTTCCTGCAGGTCAGATGTGTCTATCAGTGCAGACCCACAAGTCACGAGCCGAGTGAATGCAGGTCCCCAGTGCGTCTCAGCTATACCTCATTTTAGCTCTGGTTGCTGGTTCCAGTTCCCGAAGGCAATTTTGAACCGGCCAGCGCATTCATACCAAAAAAATAACAGGTTCGGAACCTCAAAGGTTGGTTCGCAAGAGAACCGAGAAAAACTGGTTTGCACCTGGGAACCGTGACATCACCAGTGGGCGTGTACCACAACATGTGTAAAAAAATTAAAATAAGTGGTCCGCAGAGGAAACCAAATGTTTGGTGGCCGACTGGGCATCATCCGAGTTCCAAACAAACTGGAAACAAACACAAGGAAAAGCAGCTCAATGCTGAACTGGTGGAGGAGACGACCAAGACTGGTTCACCTGCACGATAAATTATTGATAAACTCCAAAAACTCAAGGAAGAATATAGAGACAGCAGAAAAGAGCTGGACGTGGGGACCCAGGTCTGTCAAAAGAACTGTTGGACAGCGTGATGGAGACCGGCAAACCAGGTGACAGAGGCGCAGCTGTGTTTGTTCACTGTTGCCGTAGTAATTACGGAGTAACGTCCTCCCACTTTGGTTTCTCCCTCTAAACTGGTGTGAACACGGTCTGGTTTGCCAGAAAGCACCAAGGTTCTCAGATTCCAGAACGGAACCTGAGCCAGAACCAGAACCAGAACCGTGTCTGTCTGAAAGTATTCTTGCCACTGTTCAGCTTGCCATGTGCTTGGGGGTCATGCGCTGCTTCTGTGAAGAAAAATTGGACATTTTAAATTGGTTTAAAGGAGATTGAGATTGAGATTGAGATCACTTTTGGAGCTTGCCCCTAGTTGTCAGTCAAGGAACTGCAACTAAACTTCCCAGTGGTCATCAAACTGTGAAGGGCGATGTAGCACCTTGGGCAGGATGCTACACACAGAACAGCAGCGCTACATGGCCTCTCCAGGACTGAACATCTCTGCAGTAATATCTCTTGAGCTGAGCTGGGCATTCAAGCCTCTATAAGAAGAAATGATGTTGCTGTTTAAGCTCCATAATGGTCCCCATCAGAATAGAAACACAAATTAATGCAGATGCAGCTGATGACTGCCAGCATGTCTGTGTCATTGTAGTTATAAGGAAGCAAGGAAGCATAATCATGTCTGTGCCAGAGCCTGCAGAGTCTTCTGACCTTGAACGCCTGTGAAACTGCCTGAAACAAGCAGCAGCTCATCAAATATTTACGCTCCACCTACAGGACTTGATGTTCTTCTTTTTCTTTTTCTTTTTTTCCTGTGCCCTCAGGCTCTTGGCTACAGGCAGTCAGGTAAGAGAGGGAAGCACATCTGATCCAGAGTCCCAGCAAACACATGCAAAACCTCATTCACACAGAATACACCAAGATTAGTTTTGTCGGCACCAAAAAACATCCCTAAAGTCTCAAAAAGATTTGAATTTATTATCAAAATATGTATTTGTGGAATTCAAAATTATTAAATCTTGCATTTGTGTCTGTTTTAAGAGGCTTAATATTATCGTGGTTTACTGTTATAGTAATTTATCATTCCTAATTAAAATACATTTGATTAGATGGAGTCACGACATAAATCTGTATTCAGTACCTGATCGAACCCCCCCAATGGAGGTTTTGAGGATTCGTTCTAACCAGATGCCCAGACAACCTCTGCTGGCTCGTCTTAACGTGGAGGAGCAGCTGACTGAGCACCTAAACCTTATCTCTATCTCCTTGGGGGATCCCAGCTACCCCGTGGAGGAAACTCATTTCAGCTGCTTGTGTCACCACCTTATCGCGGGGGAAGGGTTTGTATCCGGCTCCCAGGCGCTGTGTTGTCAAGGCCAATTGCCCCTTTGAGGGTCTCCTACGGCAAATTGGTCCTGGGTGATCGGTTAGGTTCAGGGTGATTCAACAGCACGCAGATGCAAGGCAAGTTTATTTGCATAACACATTTCAAGCAAAAAGACAACTCAGAGTGCTTTACAGAGGCGTTAAGATGAAGCAAATATGAAAAAATTCTTAAATTTCTTTAAAAAAAAAAAAAGCATATGAATGAAACCCATAATAAAATATAAGAAATAGATTTACGGTACACTCACACAGCAGTGGTGCGTATGTCTATATCCACAAACTTTGAATGGGGTGACATCATCACTTGTTAAAATTAATTGTGGGTTGCTCATCTGGTCCATTACTTCCCTCAAATGTTGAGAAATTTTCATTTTAATTATCATATCA
Organism: Arrhamphus sclerolepis; assembly: GCA_037176975.1. Classification (NCBI taxonomy): domain Eukaryota; kingdom Metazoa; phylum Chordata; class Actinopteri; order Beloniformes; family Hemiramphidae; genus Arrhamphus; species Arrhamphus sclerolepis. The sequence goes on from JBAMYA010044188.1 coordinate 5,132, forward strand.
TTCATTAATTTGTAAACTAACAAGACTTTAAAGTCTCTTCTGTAGGTAACTGGTAGCCAGTGTGAAGATTTCAGAGTGATGTGCTTTAACTAAGGAGGTCAGGTCTTTCTCCTCAGAGGGAGTCGTGTCCTTTTGGCTCAGTCACTGCCTAGTCCTGCAAGTCCTTCAAGTCCTTTGACTAGTAAAGAAAAAATGACAGCCTAAATAAACTTTTTGTATTCCCTAAACGCAGCAGCAGCAGCTGTGGCTCAGTTATGGAACTGGTGCGTGTTAAATGGGTCAGATGTGGCCCACTGGAACGAAGTCAGGCCTCATGGAGGCTTTTTCCATCAAAATCATGTTGGGCTACATGCAAGAACTGGTCACATCTTTGGCGAGAGGTGGGGCTACTTCAACAACAAAACCCCGCTCGCCATTGTTAAAATCACATATGTGTTTCACTGGAAAAGAAGAAAGTAATGACAATGAATTAAAACGAATGGGCCTTTGAATTTAACAGCAGCGGAGAGCAGAGAGGATTGTCTTATTGAAGTACGCTCCAGCAGCATTAGATCAGCTTTTAATGTCCGTGTTTGTGAACGTTCACCAACACGCAGCAGAAAACTCGATTCACAGCAGCTGTCTCCAACTAAGTTTAAATCTTCATTAACAGACATTGTTGGAGTTTCAATATCTCCCACTGGTGCTTATGGATCCACTCTTATCATCATAGCGACGATAAATCACATATTTATTGGTGCTCAGGAACAAAAGTCAGCATTTGGAGGCTCTACGTTATTGAACGCTCTCTGAAGCTGGAGGAGCGTCGGGAGCAGCGGGAGTTTCAGACTGAATAAAAGTTATTTGCATCTTAAATCATAAACATCAAAAATCCTGGTTTTATCAGTGTTGGGCAACATGTGGAAATGCCAGTCGGCTCAGCAGTGAGCGTTCACAAACACCAACGTAATTTATAAAGACAGACCGACAATACTGAGACAAAGTATTTGAAGGAAAACTCTGTCATCTGTTGTGAACCCTGGTCTCCTACAGAAATTATAATTTCAGTCGGACCAATCGGACGAGACCTGGTGATGTCATGACGTGGCTCTGTGTTTGTGGAAAAGCAAAACCGGTTCTTAGAAGGCTCCAAAGTAGAACCAGCTCTGAACCCGCTCCAGCACCAGTTTCAAGTCGGTCCAAAAGGGGGCCAAACGAAACATCTGTGGGCCGTATCTGGGCCAAACATCCATTGCTGTTTGTGTATTTTGTCGTCCTACTTTGTCATTTTCATTGAATTCACCTGCACCTTGTTTTCCAATTAACTGTCAGTGTGAGTCTACTTCCTCGTCTCCCCCTCTGTTTACCCAGCCTGTCATCTTTCTGTTCCCAGCATCATTACCCTCCAGGATTCTTATTTGTTTTCTTTACGTGGCCTTTTTCTCCCCCTGCATGCCTTTCATTTTTTCAGTTACTCTAATTAGACACTCATCCGTCTGCCTGCTGTGTTTTACATTTATATTCTCATCTTGCGTCACATGTAGCAATCTGCATTCCTCAAAAATGATAAATTTTCTTAGTTTAGCTGCAAAGTAATCACCCAGGGGGTGAAAATGACTTCTTAAATCTTCTTTAAGTAAATGGGGATTCATTAATATGCTAATCTGGTCATGTCCACATTTCTGCTGACCAGTAGGTGACCTGTGCTCGTGTCCTGTGACGCCGTAACGTAAAAAAAGGAGTTCGACATACCAAAGATTTCTTGAAGAGAGTCGGTCTGAGAAGCAATAAAGTCTCAGTCAGAGATAATTGTGACTGCAGGGGTGATTCTGATTAAATTTGTCAGTCATTCAGTTCTGCAACATTCAGCTTCCATCAGGCACCTTCAGACTGGCTGCAATGTGGATATCAGCATTCATTGCTTCTGCCTGATATTTAATAGTTGTTTCAGAGTGACTTCATCTGAGATATGATCACGGATAATTAAATCTGGGATGCCAAACTCATAACCTGCTCCAGAGCAGATTATGAGTTCAGAGCAAGTCACCCTTGATAAAAGAGAGCTGCGGCCGTGACACCAGAAATCCCGACTTTAGGCTTGAGAAACCTGACCGGCTCACTTATCTTGCTCTGCAGTGAACCTCTCTCCTCTACTGTCACAGTCATTCACCTCTAGCGGCAGCTCTAGCACTCGGACTTGATGCAGGACTTCTCAGTCTGCCAGATCCAGATAGGAGAAGCTCCTCTCATTTTCCCAAAGAGCTCTCTATGAAATCCACAGTCCTGAGTCCTGGCAGCTGATCCATGAGACCTCAACAGGAGATCTTATGAATCTGTTAATCACATGAAAAAACGTGATAATTAGACGACGCTTTGGTCTGGAGAAAACAGGCATCGGTCATGCTTGCATTTCTGGTGGGGGTGGGAATCTTTTACTCATTTAATCTTTTTCAATTCAAAACAATTTGATGTATGGGACAACTTGGCGCCACCGTCTGCAACATGCAGATGAACCCTTCGTTCTCCTCCACACTGTAAGGCTGTGAGTCTTTGGCGATGAAGCAGGTGATAGACGTGCTCAGAGTTGGCAGAGTTTGGTCTGCTGAGGGCGGCCGACTCTGGTCCATGTCCTTTAACTCCAGGTGATACCTGCTAATGTCAGCCCAAGCATTTGCGGTGTTCCTGAAGTGCTTAATCTTTATTTGCCTTCAATGAAGACGGGGCCGGTTGAATCTCTCTTTCCCGCATTTTTGTAGTTTCCTCTTTGTTTTGCTGCTTTCCGTGCATGCGTACGTTCCAGAACTGGCTGTGTGGTGACGTCATTATGTCCCACATAGTTACTAAATGGAGGCTGACAGCCAGCAGATTTGTTTTAATTTTTAAAATTGATTTTGGGACATTTTATATCGATTCTGAATCACAGTAAATGAGAAGTGCATGTGAATCAATTTTTTGACACGCCTCAAATTTCCGGATGCAAAGCATAGACAGAATAAAAGGAGCTGGACAAACCTCCTGTGACATCACAAGTAGGTTGAGTTGGTTTGACGTTTTCTCTTCGTACTGCTGGACAGTGGCCATACTGGCCTGGTTAATCCAGAAACGGAGCAGGCTAGCTGTGTGTGTGATGTGAACGGTGGGTCAAACTGGAAGTGTACCCCAGGCCTAAGTCTTGGCACCAGTGGCGTCGCCTAACCCTAAGCTGTTTTTAACCCCACTGCTATGGCTAAGGCACTGAAATTTTATCACCAATTTAACACAACTGTGATTTCAAGTCTGCATTTTACTTTAAGTTATTCATTATTTTATGATTTTGTTTTAGACGTAACACAACATGCCTTTGCACCAAGAGGTGGTGACACTCAAATAATTAAATACTCAATTAAACATAAATGATAAGAGTCTAGATTATGCCTTTAAAACAGGGACAACTTTCATGAAGATTATACAACAACTACAATTTAAGTAAATATTGGTTTGAGTTTACATTTTGGAGTTTTAGTTTAGAATGAAGCTCTGTGAAAGTCAAGTTTCATTTATCCGCAGTCATCTCCTCAACAGATCTCCCTCCACGCTGACCTGCCTCTGACCCACGATCAGCATCGACCTCCTCTGAGAGGTGGAGATGGATTAAGATTTACAACTTTGACTGACAACTGAAACAAGTCAAGAAATTAGCGTGAAATAACAAATTACATGTTCGCCACCAGTTTGCCAAAGGAGCTGCTGCCCTCGGACCCTTTCAGGCCAACCCAGAAGGTAGCAACGTAAAACACTGTCTTCAAAATAAGACTGACTGTGCACTGTTAGGTCTTTATTCTCAGCTCAGCAGTCCAGTAAAGAGGATGTTGAGCACCAAGTGACAGCTTTCCATTAACGTAGCTTGTAATGCAGCTGTCACTCAAAAGCTTTAACATGCACACATTTGTAGCTGTATATGGATTTACCTGATGAGGTGCATAAAAGGAGGATGAAAAATGAATCAGCCATATAAAAGGAGATCAGTCATGTCAGCAACCACAGGCTTTGTTTACTCTCTGGAAGTGTAAAAGGACGCTTGTTTACGTGCTCTGTCGTGTCAGAAACACGTTCACTTTGTCAGAAGCTTCTCAGCTCTCTTCTCTCACTAACCTTTCTAAGAAATTGCATTATGAAAATGTCACCGTGACTGTACAGATCGCTTTACAGCGTCCAAAGCATTGAGCTGGGTGGATTTATGGGTAAATCAACCGTACCGCAGCACGTGACCGCTGCTGGAGCTGACACCCACTCCACTCCACGTCACGACTGTAAATGTGCTCTGACACCGTTTCCACGCACGTTTAAACGTGTCATCCTCATCACCAGCATGTCCAGTCAGCCTGAGTTGGGCGACAGCGAGATGGAGAAGACAGTTTCTTCACGTGCTGGCAGCTCCAACGGGCGACATGACATGAGAGTGATAGTTTTTATGCGCAAAATAGGTGAGAAGAAAGAAGAATGACTAATGTTCATCAAACATGAGTTGAAAACTCCTCTAAACAACATTTCCTCGAGCAATCTGAGCATGAAAACCCAGACTCTGTAATCAAGACTTCAATCATCTTTCTCTCTTTACACTTCTCTTTCTTACTATCAGCTCTAAAAGCATCTGTTTTTTGATGTTTTTTTTTTTAATGTTTTTGGGTTTTTTTGTGGTTACAATTCTGGAGTGTCAAATTAGTGCCACATCAATCAACAGCAGAGGAGGCGGGGCAAACTTTTGTTTATAAATGCTTATTTTAGCGAGTATTTAGACCCCTCAAAGTGACTTTTTCTGGTGTTATTGGGGACTTTTGGGGACTGACATGAAAACATGTATTGTTACTCTTCTCAACCAGCAGGTGGGGCTGCTGTGAGTCCCCCTCCGTCCTTAAGCACTCATACTTGGACCAATCCTCAGATAGCCCTCCCAGCTGCAGTCAGAGAAGAAATGGTCCTCCTTTGAGGGAACCTGACGAGAAAAGTGTCAATCACGACCCTTGATGGGGACGTTTCAGAGTATGAACACAATAAGATAATAACAGATGAAAAAGTTGAAGAACTAGGCTAAGATTATCATGTTATTCAGCAGCCAATGAGCTACTAGATCTCAGCTATGTCCCGCCTCCTCTGTTGTTGATTGACGTGGCGCTGATTTGACGCTCATTTCAGAACTGCAGCCCCAAAAAGTAAAAGCTCAACTGCGTAAGACTGTTTGTTTTGAAAACTTGGGTGGTTTTAGAAGAAAAGAAAAATGTAACCGAGATGATTCAAGTTGTGGATGCGGATTCTACATTTTAGTTTAGTCAGTTTTAGACTCTAAACTGGCTGTTATAGAACAAGACTGATAATGGGTTTGTTTCCTCTGTAAAAGTGGGCGTTTTAACACGGAGGTCAATGTAGAATTTTGGTTTTTCAGCCAGCCTCTAGTGGCCATTTGAGGAACTGCACTTCAGCATTGACAAGTGGCACCGGACATTGGACCAAACCTGGAAGATGATTCTGAGCCAACAGCACGCTGGCTTTCAGGGCGTTCATGTGACAGTCACACTCATCCAGGTTCGTGGAGTACATTAATAACGCCTGCTCACCAAAACCCCAAAAGATGTTTAAACAATGAACGATAGTACTGAAACTTTAGATTTATATATATATATACATATATGTACCCTTCAAGCTGTTAAATTGTGCTATTAGAGCATATTTGTGTTGGATGTTAAATTCACACAAAATAAATTGTCCTCTTTGCATTTTGAAGAAATCTTTAAAGTAACTCCAAATATCCACAATTTTCATCCTTTTTCTTGTCCGAGAAGAGAGACTTTCTGCAAACCTGCTTTGGTTTTTTTTGGTTTTTTTTCTGGGGCTTTGTAGAGAAAACAGACCTCTGCTAATACAACAAAACCTTTTGTCGCCTGAACTACTGACAAAAAAGAAAGCACAACTGAGAAAGACGATTTGAAGACAGAGACTTTATGGAAGAAAAGAAAAGTGTAAGTGAGAAAGATGACTGAAGTCTCGGTTACAGAATCTGGTTTTTGGTTCTCAGATTTTGGATTTTGATTTGTGGACTGGTTCAGAAAAGCAGCGAGTCTGGAGGTCCAGCAAGCTGCTCAACAGGGGCCAGTAAAGAACGAAGAACAACTTTTAGTTTTCTAGTCTTCTTTCTGGTCCTGGACCTGCATGTCGGATAAACTGCAGAACAAGCTGTGAAATCGATGTGGAGTCTGAAGATTCTACAAAGGTTTGAGAGATTCTTTCACCCAAACAATCAAATTAAATCAATTGGAACCAGTGAAGTTCTGTCTGGCTTTTTTGTTTGTTTGTCTTTTTTAGTTTGACAAACCTGTTCAGTGTAATAAAATAAAAATCTGCTTCACCAGCGGCTGAGATGAGAAGCAGTCTGCTTCAGAACGGAGAAAAAGAAAAGTTAGGATTTTCATCAGTGTGGTTTGGCAGTGATCTCTGAAGGCTGCTGCAGGATTTATGACCCTGTTCTGCACACACACACACACACACACATACACACACACACACACACACACACACACACACACACCTCACTTTCAGTGACGCACCGCTTCTTTCTCTCTTTCTTTGTCAGTGTCACCTTCACCGTTAATCACCTCCTCCTCTGTTTCTTGCTGCAGATCTGCCCATCGCCTCCATCACGCCGTCACCTTCATCTCTGCATCATAATCACGGGATCAAGATGAGAAAAGAAAAAAAAAAGAGGAGGAGGAACAGTGAGTGAATCAGAGGTGACTGCTTCTGGAGGTATTTAAGGGATGTAGACAGAAGCTGGTCATCTTAACTCCCTCCACCCCCACCCCCGACTGAGCTCCAACATCTATGATCACATTTATGTTAAAATTATAAAATCATGTGGAATAACAATACGCTGCTAGAAGTAACAGCTCATATGTTATTTCCACGTGAAGCTGCAAAATACCTCTGCTCTCGTCAGAGAAGACAGAATAAATTAGATCCAGCAGATTATTTTCCAACATTGTTTTAAGCTTCATGAAAACCAGCTTATTCTGAACTGTCATATTAATAAGATTATAGTCTTATTCGGTGCACACATTCTATTTACTCTAAACCAGCAGTTAACAAGTTTCCTTTGTTTTATTTTTACTGCTCTTCCACGTTGTTTTCATGTGTCATATGCATCTTCAGTTAAAAAGAAAAGGTTCATAAAACCTAACAACACATAACATGATATTATTTTATTAATAAAAGCAAAGCCAAAAGGAGGAAATGAGCTCATGTATGAGTATTGAATATTCCCATAGTTTGTAGATCCACTTCTATAAGTAATACCATGAAGTGGTCATTCACCATGGGATTTTATCAGTCTCTCATGTGGTCGTGGAGGAATTTTATTGCATTCTTCTTCTTCTTCTTTTTCCCTAACAAATGTCTGTAAATACACTACCCATCCAAAAAAAAAAAAAAAAAAAAAAAAAAGTCCCCACCTGGAGAGCCGTGGTTCTCTTTTGGTTTCTTAACCAACGCGTGGGTTTGTGAAAAAAAGTTGCTTTTTTTCCTCAAAGTGAAATT
>JBAMYA010044189.1:0-12673 GCA_037176975.1 Arrhamphus sclerolepis
TATTGTCTGAATGAGGTTCTATTGTCTGAATGAGGTTCTATTGTCTGAATGAGGTTCTGCTGTCTGAATGAGGTTCTATTGTCTGAATGAGGTTCTATTGTCTGAATGAGGTTCTATTGTCTGAATGAGGTTCTGCTGTCTGAATGAGGTTCTGCTGTCTGAATGAGGTTCTACCATCAGGATCAGGTTCAACTGTCAGGTTCAGGTTCTCCAGAGTAGTGAACCTTTGAGGATCGGAGAACACATCCAGACTTTCTAGAACTGGAACATCTGTGAATGTTTCAGCATCACGGCTAGCTAACACGCGTTTATAAACATTCATGATTTGAATGAAGCTAAATTAAAAACATTTGAATTTCCCTTCAGGACTATGAAGGTTATATCTATCGAGACGAGAGCAGACCAGACCACTACAGAGCAGACCAGTTCAGATCAGACCAGTCCAGTCCTATCCAGTTCAGATCAGTCCAGACCAGCCACCCCAGTCCAGATCAGACCAGACCAGTCCAAACCAGTCCAGTTCAGAGGAAACCAGGCCAGTCCAGTTGGTATGTAGAGAACTGATCCTGGTCTTCTACTGTTTAGGTCTGGTGAAGCTGTCAGACCTGAAGGGACCTCCTTTTCCTGTGATGTCACTTCCTGACGGCATGGTGACTCAGCGTGTGGGCGGGACCTGTGAGGAGGAGGAGCAGGAGGAACTGGAGACAGAGGTGACTCCGGCGGTCCGGAAGAGGAACAGGAAGAGTTCTGCTGCTGCAGACATGGGGGAGGGGAAGGTCCGAGGACGCCGGCAGAGAGACTTCGACCCAACAGCAGTGGATGAGGAGGAGCCTCAGGAGAATAGAGAGAAGGCTGGTCCCAGCTGGACTCAGAACCAGCAAAAACTGCTGGAACTGGCTCTGCAGCAGTTCCCTCGAGGAACCCCAGAACGCTGGGACCGCATTGCCAAAGTGGTCCCAGGGAAGTCCAAGGTAAGGACGGGGTCCTGAGACCGTTACCGGTTCTATGTTGATAAAGTTTTAACATTTTTTACTTTTTAGCTCAAAATGTTTGTTGAGAAATGACAAATGGAATAAAGAGCCGTTAGGTTCGGACCTCGGTTTTTGTATTCTAAAACTATTTTATTATATGTTCAGTAAAATACTAACATAACTACTAAAATCACAACTTTTTAACTTAAATACTAAAATCACTAATTTAAATGATGTCTTTCTATTATTATGGAACAAATCTGTCACAGTGTTTCTGACTAAAATGGATCACATGACCTGGACTATAACCTAGACTACGACCTGGACCATGAACTGGACCATGATCTGGACTATGACTGAAATATCCATATCCTTTATTTAACCAGGTAAACAAAAAACTCATTGAGATTTAAAATCTCTTTTCCAAGTGACTTAGCAATGAACTAGACTATGATCTGCACTATGACCTGGACTACGACCTAGACTATGACTTGGACTATCACCTGGACTACGACCTAGACTTTGTCTAGGGTATGATCTGGAATGTGACCTGGACTAATACCTGGACTACGACCCTGACTGCTATCTGGACCATGACCTGGACTATGAGCTGTTGAGTCCAATCCATACGAGCTTCTGTGAGGACATCAAAGCAGACTTGCATCTCCAGGCAGCTGTAGGCAGTTTACAGCGTGGACGCTTCCCTGAGATTTAAGCCTGTTACGTACTCCACAAGAACAAGAGCTAAGTTTGTTCTGACCAGGACGTTTCATACTTCAAGAGAAACTCTAGTGCAGATCATTTAAACTCCGCGCTGGAAGTCAGGATGGTTCATTTTCAGTGTGGACGCGGTGTGGTGCAGCGCTCCAGCAGAGGCTGCTGGGAGAATGACCGCGTGGGAGGGCTTCGACACGGGTCGGGGCTGCTCATGGAGGACAGTAGAGCGATACGTGCTTTCACCTTAGAGTCTCCAATAACGCCAGAAAGAAAGTTGGCAACAATGACCACACGTCCCTGTTTCTGTGTTAACCACGCCCACTCCACATTTCTGACCAATCACACAACATGTGTGAGAACGAGCTGCGAGAACTCCCAAAGCAGAGCTGCAGGAACAAAACATCTCAAAAATGTGCAAAACATTTTTTTCCCTCATTTTTCCATCTCACTGTGTATTTTTTTCCCTCTGCAGGCCTCGAGAACAATATATTTTCAAAACTTTTTATTTAATTTTTTTTTACATTCAGTACACATATGGGCCAACTGGGCAGAAAACATTCACCATAACATGATATGACATGACGAGGCGTTAAGGAAACCTGCAGTCATCATAAGCACATCATACGTGAGAATTTAAAGACGCTGCCTGAAACCAGGGAAAAACATTTCTGATTAAAAGATTCAACCTTATCTTTGCAATCTTTATGAGATCAGGTTTTACCGTTGACACATCGCTGAGCCATTTTGACCAGTTCTCTTCAAAATTATCAGTGTGGTTGCTTGTTTTAATGTAATTCTCTCCATAACATATATATTATGAATCGTATCGATGCACTCGTTTGTTGTTGGCTTGGTTCTCTTCAGCCTTTTACACCCGACTAACAACAGACTCAAAAGGTGTTTGTTCCGCTTTGTATATTCAGATGGGTCCAGTTCTCAGAGAGGGACAGCTCCAAAAACTAAAAGTGATTTGCTGAAGTATTCACACAGGACCTCCAATAGTTGGTCTTCTGTGGAGCAGAATGAAAGGATGGAGTGGCTGAGTTCCCTCCAGGAGGGATTTTGTAGACCAGTTTTTCTTTTAGGTCCTGGACCCTCAAAACTTTATCCTGATCTAAGAGTGTGCAATATAGTGTAAGCCCATTTTCCCACCCAGTTTTTGAACCTTGTCTCATAGTTATTCAGAACTAAATCTGGATCATACGTAAACCATTTAAACATCTTGGTTCATCTCCTCAGTTTTTAATTATTTCACCCCAAAGAGCCAATTGTCCGGGTTGTTGGGGTCTGAAAGGTGATTAGTTAATGAGGGCCCCTGGTAGTCTCTTTCCCATTGCCCTTTCTATTTCTTTCCATTTCAATCTATAATTTGGAGAACACCATCCCACTAATGGCCAAATTTGAACTGCTCTATAGTTTTATATTTTATTCTTGGCTTCATCCCTGCCCAAATACATCTGGAAAGAATTTTATCTCATTCTCAGAAATACAAGTCTGGCTTCTCTGTTGGTATTGTGTGAAATAGATACAAAAATCTTGGCAAAATGTTCATGTTAACCAAATCTGTATGAGAACTGATATTTCCATATATTGACATCTGTTATAATTCCTTTTTTGTGGGGGACATATTTCGTTTCTTCTAGTTTTGATATGTCTTAAGGTAGGAGACTTCCCAAACCTGTCTAGATGTTACCTGAGCGAAAACATTGAGGGGGATCAAAATGTTTTTTTTTTCTTTAATTTCAACCCTGAGTTTGAGCCACATTCATCTGAAGCGGACGTCGGCGCTGGCAGAGATTCTGTTGGGTCTGAGAGGCTGAACAGCACCAGGCTGATTTCTATGATCTTGTTCTGAATAATCCAATAAAAAATACAAATAGAATGGGGCTAAAGGGGATAGCCCCGTCTTACTGATCTCTCCAGTAAACATGAGAGATCTCTGTTGATGTTTAGATTAGCTGATGGTTTATCATAAAGGGATTTTAATGTTGCTTGACTGAAACCAAATTTCTCCAAAGCGTTGAATAGAAATTTTTATCAAAAACCAAATCAAAAACCTTTTCAGCATCTAAACTAACCAACTTGGCCTGTATTTTATTTTGATTTAAATGTCTGATCATTTGTAGAGATCTTCAATGATTATCATGTCTGAAAACCTGTTTGATCCATATTGATTACCTGGGATTCATTTTCTTTTTTTGTGATAACTGAAGTAAATAATTTATAGTCCAAATGAAATTCACTAATTGGTCTGTTGTTTGTGCAGTCTAATTTGTCCTTAGTTCCCTTAGGACCCAGTTTTTAGTAAAGTTTCCGTGTAGTCTGGTCTGTATTGACTTGAGCTTGTGATATATATAATATTTATATTAATTATTTATGGTTAATATTTCATAAAATGCTCAAAAGTAGTCTTTAATGTCCTGAATTTGGTAAATTATCTTGGTTTTGCTTGTTGTTTCCTTAGCTTGTATACTAATAGTTCAGAATCCTTGACCTGCTGGTGTGCTCCCAGTCCATTTAGTCCAACACTACTATTTTGTTCAGTTGGTGGTTTCCAGTAATTAACAGGCTGAGTAGTAAAATAAAGAGAGAGAGTAAATGCTTTAAACTGTGTGACGTGACATAAACAAAATGGAACTGAATTTTCAGCAAGTTTTGTCTTTCTAAACACTGTAGATGACCACATCCAAAGCTTTTGAGATGACAAAAATTAAATTTCAACTATAATACAGAAACACAAGCAGTTTTGTTTGCCTGGACCTTTTTGATTTCTCTGATACTGTTGATAAAAGTCCAGAAATGAGCAGGAGTTTTTCTCAGGAATGATATATTAACTCCACAGGAACATTTTCCCTGTCTCCCTGGGATACTTGAAAAAAAGACTCCAGATGCTGGTGAGAGGGGGTTGACCTCTAACCTCGCCTTGGCCAGAATACAGCAAAAAGACCCTTAAAACTTCCAGCAACAAAATGATACTGTTATTAATGAAAATACTATATAGAAAGAAGACACATCTGAACATTCACTATTTGCACTCTCTCACTCATTCTCTGTCTCCTCTTTCTCTCGCTGCTGCATAACTCAACCCAGCGCAGGCGTCTCTGCCACCACCGTAATGTAGCGTAATGTAGCGTATATCAGTGCAAAGCTGCACTTCTCAGCTTTCAGAATCTGTTGGAATTACGGCGGTAATGAAAACGGTGGAAGAGTTACGTTCATTTGAAAAATTCATGTCTTGCTGTTGAAGGCGACGGCTCTGGTTGTTAAATCTGTTGTTGCTTATCTTAAGCTAACAAGTCCACCTTTTCTCAGGTGTGTAGCTGTCCTACTTTCCAAGAGGACACTCCTCTGACTCACTTTCAAGGTCGTGCGCTCAAGAGTAAGGAAATAAATGAATAAAAGAAACTTAAAGGAGCGGCAGCTAGGATTTAGGACTGGTGGCCCGACACTCCTAAATGAATGTAAAGGAAACCCTGGGAGCAATTGACTATGCGCCTGTCTCGCATGTGGCTTAACCAGAAGTCCAAACTGTTTTAAGTAAATCCAGTCTGCCAGTGGACCATGGCCTGTTGGTACAAATGGCTTGGCTAGACTTCCTTAGAGTTTCATGCTCAGCGCTCCAGTTGGACACTGGGACATCTGCGTGGTCCACAGTCCAGACAGTAGACCTGAATTTAGGTTGACCTAACCTTCTTATGTTCCAAGGACTTTTGGATATCTAGACTCTAGAGTCCAGGTCTCGACCCCTGAAGGGTCCTACTGAAGGTTTGAATCCACAGGTGGAATTCTTTGTCCCCGAAGGCTGTGGTGTAGATGCTGAGGCTTCTGGGTAATGGTGTCTTCTGGTAGATCTCAACATTAGATGGTGGTCAGAGACCATTATTATTGATCGGAGAGGTTTCTGATCAGGACTGTGACATCATCAGACACACCAATCGGGAAACAACACACCAATTAATATATTATTGACCTGTTATTGATCTGCAACTGACCTGTTATTGATCCCTGATCTATGATGTGTGTTTGTTCCAGGAGGAGTGCATGGTCCGCTACAAGATGTTAGCCGAACTGGTTCAGAAGAGGAAACAGGCCAGGAGCTGATGGCTCTACTTCCTCGTTAAAGGTGGCCAGTCAGGTCACCTGATCTGCTCAGCTGCCTCCTGATTGGACAGATGGGACAGAGTGTTTCATGTCACCTGTTCAGGTGTGTTTACCTGACCTAGACCTCACAGCTTCACGTGCCTTAGCTCCCTTAAGCATGCCAATCAATGTGTTCAGTGATCAATAAACAGTATTTATCAAGGTGCTTTGTTAAACAATAAATTAACTGTTTTTATTTGGTGTGGTTGTTTTAGTAGCTGGTTTTCGCTTTGCACAGTGCATTGTGGGATAGATGAGGTTTCCTACTGGGTCAAACAGTTCTGAACTACTACTGTAGTAGTTTAAGGATTCCAGACCTGAGTTCAGTCAATCCAGTGTTGGAGTTCACTAACTCCTGAGCTGCAGAGTTCTAGAGCTGCAGATTTCAGTAGTACCCAAACCCTGAGTTTCAGAGCTGCAGAGGTCCAGAGAAACATAATCAAATAATTCCAGAGCTACAATGTTCCCCCAAGGTACATGTCCACTGCCAGGTAATGGCACCCAGGAAGCCAGAACCACAACAAGGCCGCCCTGTCCCCCTGATCCCCACATCCACCAGGCCCTGGTCTGCCCTCCATTCGACCACCAACAGAGAGAGGAAGGAGGAAGTGGTGGAAACGGTGAAAGGGAGGGACCGGGGGGACGCAACCCCCACTAGGAGACCCAAGACACCCACCCCCCCCTGCACACCACACATGTAACACAACAGCGGCAGCAAACGAGAGGGAGCAGCCCATCCCAAAGGGTGGCACTAGGACAACCGCACGGCGCCCCCCCCCTCACACCACAGTGCACCAGCCGGCAGTAGGCCAACACCCCCACCCCACCCAAGACTTCCTCAAGGGCCACACCAGGCACTCAGTCCATCAGCAGGGGGCATACCCAGGACCACGCACCTGTTTTGTTTTGTTTGTTTGTTTGCTTTTTTTTTCCCCCTTCCTTCTTGTTTGCAGGGATTAAAGTTTTCAGGCACCGTGCCGGCGTTTGACTATGATTCAAAAAGACAAAAAACAAAACAAAAAAAACCCCACAAACACGTTATCTCCAAGTGGTCTTGAACATAGCATCCACGGTTGTTTCTCCCGAAATCAAAAGCATGGAGGCTAAACTCATGAAGTCAGGGGAAAACGTCACAGTTGACAAAGGCCTTAAAAACAAGTGGCGCTAAGCATGTACAAAGGAAAAGGGCGGAGACGGCAGCAGTTTGGGAGCTGGTGCCAGAAGCTAAGAGACCCTGGTACCTGTTTTTGTGTGTTGTGCTCCAAGAAGCTAGTCTATGCAACTAGCGGCAAAAAAGCTCTTCACCATCACCAAGGAGACGCCGGACATAAGGGAGTTGTCCGCATGCTCCAAAACACAAGCCATTTGACGGGAGCAACAGCCACAGCAGACGTAGCAGCCCTGATGACCGAACTGTATTTATTTCATATTATTCAGTTGTTTACCACTTCTTGGAGCACTTTACTGTTTTTTTTTGTTGTTGTTATAATGAACGGCCTCTGTAAATATGTTAAAGAGGAGAGGAGTCAAGACCCAATGTGCAAAAACCCAGTGATGCACCATATCAGCACAAGACTCAATGTAATTTATTTTCTATAACTTCATTTGCCATTGTTTTGAACAAAAATGATGGAAAAATTGCAATTTATATGTTTCTTTTGTATAAATTGCCCTTTATTGAATTAAATGGTTCCTAAATGAATCAGATTAATTAGCTTGACTGAATTTAACATGTTTTCACTTATAACTTAATAACCTTTACTTTATAAAATTCACATTTAAATTGTAGGTCATCATATACATTACCAAGCACAATGGCAAAAAATTGTTTGCCAAATTGCCTATAATGTGTTTGCGCTGGATTCACTGCACCTTGGAAAAAAAGTTCAGGCTCAGGATTTTTTTTTACTTTAAACCCTGTGTTTGTGTTTAGATGTATGTGTAAGCTAAGTGCATTAAAAAGGGTTGGGGCAAGGAGGGTGGATGGTCCACCTGTACCCCAGCTTCCTCTTCCCTTTCTTTTTTTCTTCTTAATTTGTGCGTTGTGTGGTTTGGAGAGGGGTAGGATAAACAGAAAAACAAAAAAACGTCAATGGATTCTCAGGCAGAAGAAGACCAAGCTAAATGTGGGCAGTTGTAGTAGGAGCAGATTTGAGAAGTCTGTAGAAGTTGTAGGTCGAACGATTATTTAACCATGATGCACAATCACAGATCATTTTTTGGGACAATCTATGTTATAATTGTGAAGATTTACTCATTTTATTCCAAATTTGATTGAAATTGTTAGTTTCATTTTTTTTTATTGTGACAATTCTGACAATTTTTCCATTGAAATAAAGTCAATTAGTAAGTTTTTCCAAAGAGCGATATTAATTGAATTTTTAGTTTTCCAGTTTATGAGGATTGTTTCTTTGGGCAATGATTAAGGCAATAAAGAGAGTTTTCTTGGAGCTGTTATCCAGAGAGATCATGGAGGAATCTCCCAGTAAACAGAGAGAATGTGATACTGGGAAAGTTTTGGTAATATTGTCCCAGACTGGTTTGACTGGTGGTGTTCAGGACTTCACGAGGATACTGGTCGTCCAGACCATAGTGAGATCCAATCAGGTTTCTCCCCTGGCGTTGTACATGTAGTTTTTGTTTGAAATGTTCAAATATTGCCTCAATTGGACGATGGACGCGGGCGTTTGTTCGCTGGATTTTCACTGGTTCGATGGAAGCTGATCTCCTTAACGGTGTCAGCGGGGATTTTTAACTGCGTCACCATGAAGTCTTTGATCAGCTGTTCTGGATTCTCGTCTTTTGTTTGCTCTGGAATGCTGGAGAAGATGAGGTTGTCCCTCATGCTGCGCGACTGTAAGTCCAGAATGGATTCTTTCATCTCCTTGTTTTCTTTAGTAACAGTTTCAAGTTTATCTGTCAGCGATGAAACAGTTGCGTAGAGAATTGTTTTCTCTAGTCAGTGTAGTGATCTGTTCTTGGCTGAATTCCAAACTTTTGCAAAGCTGCTGGAACTCTGTGCATGATTTCAATCAGCGCGATCCTGGAGTCCAAGCCGGAGAGCTTCTCGTTAATCGAGGTTAAGATGTCACTGACCTCAGAGCAGGAGGCTTTTTCCGGAGAGCTGTGGAGAAAAGAGTGCCCTGTCGTTCTCCTGGCCATCTTGAACAAGTCACTGCACAAGCACTTTGGAGGTGGAAGGGATGAGATGGTCAGTTTGGCCCTCAAACAGTAAAGTTCCAGTTTGGTTTCCTGCATAGACAGAAATAAAAGCAGACCACTTGCAAATGGACCTTTCAGCACCAAAAACTGGTAGATTTTGGGACATCATTGAACAACAATCAGGATTTTCTTTCCCCCAGCACCATTACTTATATGCAAAGGCCATATGGGATAAAGATGAACTCTGATTAAGAATTTTGAATTATTTTTCAAAAATACTTGCCAAAATCCTTTAAAAATCCATACTGTAACTTGTCCATCACCAGGCTAAAGAAATGGCGCTTCACACCGTCTCCAGTGGCTACATCTCCTGACAGATAAGGGGTAATATTCAGAAAAGTGAGACTCTTGGGAGCTAGCTTTAGGGACATTCTTTGTAACTTGGCAACTGAGGTAGATAAATGGCAGTTTAGATGCAACATTATTCACTTTCTTTTGTCTTAATTTACCTTCCAACGTCCAGTGAAATGGTCTGGCCCAACCTATTTTATGAGTCTTATAAAAACGGATTGTTCTGTCCTCCTGCTCCTCAATGTCCTCTCTTAAATCAAGTTTCACTTTCAGGGTTTGTTCATTTCCGTTCTGCTGCAGCAAATATCTTCTATACAGAGTTGATGCCCTCTCAGGAGCTTCAACAATTTTCCAGTCTGAAAAATATTTAGATAATAATTAGATTTATTTAGTGCACATTTCCATTCTTTTGCTCTTACGTATTAGAGGAAAAATTAAAGAAACACTCCATTATTTATTGCAGTTGATGGTTCTGATGATCTTCTTTGAGAGGTTCCAACAATTAAGGTCCTTGAAGAGCAACAGTGCTGCTTTCAGGTCATCTGCTGCTTATATCACCTGGTGACATGCGCTTGTGTTATGCTATCCAGTTGAACAGGGCTGGATGGAAAAATGAATTTCTTAATAGTTTATAGTCATTCTTAGTACACAGAAAATTATTAATAAGGTAAAAGACAATAATATGTGATCTGAAAGATCAGAGCTTTTAGTTTGTGAACTGGATGGGACAGAGCTCAGAACAGAATGACAAAAAATACATTTATTTAGAGCAAGAATGACCTGAACATGAGCTGGATTAAAGTTCATTTCCCTTGTGTGTCCTCTAATGAACAAAGACAGAACTAGCTGGTGCACAAGAACCAACCTTCTTTCCTCACAGGAACTTGCATGGAGAGGCATCAGTTCAGCAAATTTTTCTCCACATATTGGACAAGAACCCTGAAGAAATACAGAGGCTCAAGTTACCATGGCTAAACTCACTAAAATAATTAATATTTTGGAGGACAAAAAAGCCTTTGGCTCATATGCTGACAATGTATTCATGATTTGGATTTGAAGCCAGTTTCTATCTGTTGCTTACCAAACAAACACCAACTGGCTCCTGGTCCTCTTCAATCTCATGTTCTAACATAAATTATTCAAAGATTTTATTACAAATACAACTGAAAAAAATTGTAAATTATATTCAAGGAACATGTAAAATTTGGAAAGACTCATTATGGTCAAAGCATCTTTCATAAAATTGAATCACCTGATTCAGGTAGCAACTGAAGAGCCACATGTCATACAGTCTTTTTATGGCATATTTTTAAATTCTGCTGCATCATATGGCAAATGAGTTGTTTCAATCTTTTCTTGCAAGGCAACAATATATATGGTATTCTTTCCATTATTGCTAGAGGACTTCAGTGCTTTTACTGTGTAGCCATGGAAACCTGAGGCAGTGGAATAGTTTTCCTTTGACCACTGAAAAAAAAAAATCAAAATCAATAAAACTTACTCTTAAAAGCTTCCAAAAAAGAAAAACTCAATTAGTGCTTTGTATCAATGAAGCTGATCTCAGAAAAAATGACATAATAATCTCACCTGTGCTTTCATAAGAAGCCAATGATGCAAACGTTGCAGTTTAGGACATTCAGCCTGCAGAACCCTGGTTGTCTGAAGACACATGGATTCGTTTGAAAATGTGCAGTGACACAGTATAAGAAGTAAGTGTGGCTGAATGCACTGGAAGTTGTTCTTGTTTACTCTTAATTTAATTAAAAGAAACATTTAAAATAATTAAGAAATAATATAGTTATTCAAATATTAAGTTGAAAAATGTTTTTGTAACACAAAATTAAATACAAGTAATTTTAAAAAGAATGCTGATTATTAAGTCACCATTCACTAAAACTCTTTTTACTTCCCAAAAATAACTTGTGTGTCACCTCTGTGTGATCTGCTTCATGTCCAGGAGGGACTGTCCTTCTACCTGAACCTGCTGCAAAAGCACAGTTTCACCCCTGGAAGTCCTGTTAGAGTTTCCTGGTAGGAGGCAGAGCTGAAACTCCTGAAACTGCAGCAACCGTAAACGTGTTCTCGGAGGTTCAGGTGCTTTTCTCTTGGAACGTACTCTGCTGCCACCAAATATAGCCGGAAAAGACCTTGAATTATAAAAAGAAAAAGAAGAACAAGTACACAAGTAAATTCACAGAAAAGTCTGAAATGTTTCTTTTTGTCACATGGGACAGTTTTCAAATGCCTTTTAAGTACTTTAAGCACTTAACTGAAGCAATGAAAAAGTGTGAAGCCGCTGAGCAACCCTCAGACTTTTTAAAAATATGTCTTTATAAAGAAAAAAACATTTGTACCAGCAGTAGACAACCACAAAGGATGTATCTTGACAACAAAATAGCAATTGAATGAGCATAATTTGTAAAATTTGCATGTATTGAGAAGTTCAGATATCTAACCCTCGAGCCTAACCTGAGATGGACTTGAGGGTTCTACTCATTCATCTTTGCATCTCCTGGTCAGCTGTGTGCTGGACAGGCAGGCGGACCGCTGTTACCAGCTTCCAGCAGAATTGTCAGGCCTTTCAGAGCTTGTGCTGTTGATGCAACTGAGAAGATGTCCAAGAGCATTTTCTATATCTGCGTTCTGTTGGTCCTGACAAGACAGAAAAAGGATTCTTGAGGGGATCTTTCAGCATGAAGCATATTAATGTACAACACAGATGTGTCTGATCATAGGTATATTTATTATTTTACATTGCTCCGACTTATCCCTGATATTGTTGAATGGTGACTGGCACGTATTGAATACTTGTGATGTTTTTATATTTCTATTCTCTTATCTATCATTTTTCTCTCATGAATTCCATGTTTCTGTATCTCTGTCTGAAACTGTTAATTGTGCTGCTGCCTGTCTTGGCCTGGACACTTGCAAAGGAGAATTTTAGTCTCAATGAGGCTATTCTTGGTTAAATGACAAAAAAAAAAAAAAAAAAGGACATCAGACTACAGTTGTCCAAACTTAGCTAGCTTAGCTTTTGGTCACCCTGAATATAGATGGTTGTATAAATTTTATAATCATTTTCAGCCTGAGTTCAAACACCTCCAACACTAAAGCTTTTGAATACAATACGGTATAATGTATAATGTGACCCTCCAGTATGGTTTCTTTATTTAAAACAATCAGATTCACAGAAATGAAGTGGGAGAATCTTCATTTGCTATATAAACCAGTTTAACCCAGATTTCTTACCATGCCAAACACCTGTTTTCTACATCAGCTGTAGAGCTGCTAAATGTTATTGAAGAAAATAATAAGTTTCAAATTCAACTCTG